>OOFB01030120.1:1607-15795 GCA_900323305.1 Trachyrincus murrayi
TGTTTGTTCGCCAATAGCATTCATTAAGACGCGGGACGGACTGATGAGCCAAACCCTGGGTGTGAAGTTCTTATCTTCATCTGCTTTTCAGAACCAGAGTGCTCGGCTTGGATGGGAAGCAAACCCTCAACACTATCAGTCATTTTTATCATTCCGCTTCAAAGAAGTGCGCTGTTCAACATACCATCACGCGGAAAGAGAGAGAGAGAGAGAGAGAGAGAGAGTCGGGTTCTCCTGAGGAGATATGATCTTTGTAGCGACATGTGTAGGTTTCCCAACATGCAGGACCGTATGTATATGTGTTTCAGATACGAGTGTCTCTCTCCCCACGTCTCGGGGTTGACAGCACAGATGGCCCGGCGGCGGATCCTTCCCCTCGCAGGGCGCACGGATCATGAGATGATCCGGCACAACCGTCCCCTGGCATCCAAGCGTGACGCGTGACTGTGTGTCTCGATTGGAGTCAAACTAGTAAATTGATGGTAGAAACAACCAGACTAGTGGGTTCTCTGTCTAAAACATATTGTGCGTGTCTAACGCTGTGTTATTAAAATGTTTAGCATTGTCGTAAACTGGGTCGTAAACCCCATAGTGCAGAGTAGGAGTAGGAGGAGTCGTGGCTGCGTTTCATCATACACGTGTGTGTGTGTGTGTGTGTGTGTGTGTGTGTGTGTGTGTGTGTGTGTGTGTGTGTGTGATAGAAATAGCACAGTAAGACGCAATTTCAAAAGTTTTAATAATTTACTAAAAAAAGGAGTGTAAAAGTCACAGATCTTTTGTTTTATGTGGATCTGTCCAATATTCAAAGTGATGACATATGTAACAATTTCTCCCAAACAAAATGTGTGTGTGTGTGTGTGTGTGTGTGTGTGTGTGTGTGTGTACACTTGCTTGGTAACTCGACCCCACCTTGAATGAGATTTGCACTGTATACTGTATATCAAAAAAAGCTCACAGCGAAAAATATGTTTTTGTATGAAGCACTTCAACATAATCCCAGCAGCATAATATGTACAGCTTTAAGAAACAGTTAAAAAGTGTATATATATATATATATGTATATATATATATATATATATACTGTATATATATACAAACATGCTAGTAATGGAAATCAAACTGCCCAGTGAAGCTCATGAAAAAAAAACGGCTTTTCTAAAAATTATAAAAAAACTTGAAATTTGCTAAATTAGCAAATGGAAATAAAGCTGAGTCCCTAAATGTACAATACACTTGAATATTGAAATGCCATAGTAGACTATTGCCTACTTCAAGTTAATTTAGCAGAAATTTAAAAATAATGCATCTTTCCTGCTACAGTAAGATTATTAATTAAAACATTTTAAATAAAAATAAAAAAAAGCGAAATGTTACATTTTGGTAGAAAATAAAATGCCGAAAAGTAAAAACGCGTTTGATAAAATGTACTGTGTCAACGTGTGTCTGTCCCGATCAGAATTATTATCTTTAGTTTTGTTGGCTTGGAAAAAGGTAATATATATTTATATATAAACATACATATCATTTTTATGACACAATATAATTTGTATAAATATGGCATCTTTACAATTTCTTTAAAATGACATTTTTTTGATCCCCAGACAATTTGTATTTGAGAAAAAACACTTTGTTTAACATTTTCTTGTTTTAAATATTAAAAATAAGTCTTAGTTCTTTGCAAATGAAAGGTTTACATTATAAACAACACTTGTGTCAACAACTGGTCAAATATTACCAATCGTGTTCATATCTACAACAACAAAACTGTCATTTCACTTCAGGAAGGTGAGGAAAAAAAGTGCAATTACCAAATGCTCTCCCTTTGGAGCAAATAATGAGAGTTGCCTCTTTAAAGACAAAAACAAACAAACAAACATAATGAAAAACACAAAGTCCCAAGGGATTCAAAACGGTAGTTCCATACAAAAAAAACAAAATAAAAACAAATGAATTCATATTAAAAAAAAATAAAGAAAAAAAAGCAACATTTAACTGTGGTCAGGTCATTTTGCTGGTTGTGTAGTTTGTACCTCAAGTACCCTACACAGGTCTCCCTTCACAGGTCAAATAAAAACACGGTAAATTCAAAGCATTTTCAAAATGCCTTGAAGGCTTTCCACACGCCGTGACCGAAGCCTTGTTTTGTTTTGTCTGTGGAGAGCAAACCAAACATGTCTGTTATTTTCTTCCCATGGAAAGAGTAAAGATTGGCACAACGTTCAAGGTGGTCTCCTCGCGAGACGTAGTCTTTTCTTTATCTTCAGATTACGTTTGCACACGTCGACGTTACACGACGTACAGACCTCTGCTCTCTCTCGCTTGTCCTGTCCTTGTCTTTGGCTATGAGACAATGATCACCAGAAGAGCTCTGGCGCCCCCTATTGCCCATACGAAAAATAAGGAAGAGTGCAGGCACACACACAACGCAAATGAGTCCTGTCCTTGCATGTCCTCGCGAAGCTAAAGCATCTTTAGAATGGCGTTGTACATCTGAGTCAGCACCGCCAGATGGACAGGCAGGCAGGACTGGCGGTCCTGTGTTGCAGGAGTGCACGTCAGCCAGGAGAGCGCGTTGTACTGCTCCAAAACAAACCTGACAAGACGGACCGAGTTAAAACAGATTAATAAAGGCATACAGTCACAGCTTTCATGTGTACCAATTTTCTATTTATTTATTTATGATATAAAAAAATAAATATTGGTTCCATGTAATACCGCGTGATTTAAGTCGAGCTTAAGAAGGGCTATGTGGCGGCTGAATAGAGCAAAGTTAGTTAGTTAGCTAGAGCAAAGTGCTATGAACACTGAACCGACATACGGACGTTCAGCAGGACATTTGAGATTGTGGGCTGTAATCCTTCTTCCTTTAAGAGGAGGGTGTGAACACAGAAACACAGCGATCGACCCAGTGGTCTGTGTTCATATCTTAACCGTGGAGAAATGCTCGTGTTTTCCTCTGATTATTGTGTCAGCCCCTCAGGGAACATAACAGGCTACTCGTGATGTGGTGGAAAAATACAAAATGACATTCAGAAAAAAACTTAAGAAAAATAATCTTTAGATGAAAAACACAGCAAATAAGAACGATAATGACAATTATTTGTATTATTATAAATAATAATAATAATAACAATAATACAAATAAGAAGAGGGAATAAAATCTGTATATAATTTCTGTACATATAATAATAATAATAATAATAATAACAATAATAACAATAAAAATAATGAATCGTTAGCTAACCTGAGAACATCCGAAGTGGTTTTAGAATCCAGCGGGTGAGAAACCCTCTTGGCTTTGTCCGACACCAGCTCCTCTGATTGGGCCATGGAGATATGATGATGGAGAGAGGCCTGGAGGGAGAGAAGACAGGAGCTACATGTCATGTTTGACATACACACATAACTACATGTATAACCCATGCCTGCGACGCAAGGGGGGGGGTTAACCACAATTCAATGTGTTCTGCGCTTGACGAGACCCGAGACAACAGCCTTGCCTTTGAAACACCGTCAGGTTATGAGATATCGCCCGACATGTGTAATTATGTTTGTACTCGCTTTCATGCTAGCTCAACAACTTTCCCCGGTGCTCTGTGTTGCTCTCTGCACTGCAGATATTGTTCAAGTGCTTTCCTATACATCGAGGACAAACTGTTCTCAGATGAACGTTTGAGCTACGGAAGTAAGGATACGAAAACACTAAGCGACCGCAGTCGACACAATGAGGGAGAGGTGCGTAAATTCACGTCGTTAACGGTGAATGGACGGCATTTATTTATATAGCACCTGCTCACCTTTGTGGACACTTAAAGCACTTTGATAATTAATGCCTCACAATCGCACGCGCACACACACACACACACACACAGCCAACTACCGGCACACAGGGGTTGCTCAGGTGTCTTGCTCAAGGACACTAAGTTAGGAGGAACCAAGGTTGCACCTGCTGCCCCCAGGTATTAAATGATAGCCTTCAAGCTATTTGAAATATTTCTAAGCTGTCAATAAATCAATCAGTCAGTCAGTCTTCGTCGGACAGGCGGTGGTAAAACACACATTCCAGTGTGGCTAGACTGGAGTTCAGCAGTGTGTTTCTCTCTAGCTAGGATTCTACTCGAGTAAGAGTAAGCACACATGGGGTTTAGCAACCCTGTAACCCTGAATTGAATCAACGTAGTTCACAATTTGTTTTAAAGGATCCTTGAGGAATCTGTTGAGCTTAAATAAATGACAGCGCCCCCGCCAGGTACCTTCAGGAACAGCGGACACTGGTTCTGCGCCTCGGGGTAGGACGCCCAGAACCAGTGGGGCAGACCGGCGGCCTGGGCCGTGGAGACGTAGTACCCCAGGGCCAGAGGCTGCTGCTTCAGCTCCTCTGAGGGGTGGTCCCGGGACAGCAGACGCTCGCCTTGGCTCTGCACGCACACAAGAAAAAAACGAGTGAATGAGGACAGGGGCTAACTTAGCTAGCTAACTGAGCTAGCTAACTTGTGTTGCGTGTTGTTTTTCCCACCCGGCCGACGTTGGATACTCATTAACAGTCTCACGTCCGCTCACCCGGTTGTGCTGGAAATGCGAGCCCATCCCCATGCCGGAGGGGGAGCCGGGGGAGGGCACGGGGGAGGTGTTGGGGGAGGGGTGGAGGTTCCCCGTGATCAGCATCATGTCGTGGCCGATGTCGTTCTCCAGCTCGTCCGTGTCGGGGAACGGCAGGTCGAACATGTCGTCTGGAAGAGGAACCGACCGCGGTGAGAACATTTCCACATACAACGTTATAGTTAACCCCCCCACCTTCTTCTACAACACCTGGATCTGTATTCACTGAGGGGCAGGCTAGTTAGACGTTGTTAGAGAAGGATGGACAGACGGACAGACAGACAGACAGACAGATAGATGGATATATAGATAGATGGAGTAGCTAGGGTGTGACTCCTAGCTGAAAGGTTCCCTTGAGCAAACCACTACCTGCTCCCTAATGACGTGTATGTGAATGAACCGTCGCTTCGCTGAAGTGACAAAATACTCTAAGCTGCTTCGCATAAAAGCGTCTCCTAAATGACAAAATACTGTAAGCCGCTTCGCATAAAAGCGTCTCCTAAATGACAAAATACTGTAAGCCGCTTCGCATAAAAGCGTCTCCTAAATGACAAAATACTGTAAGCCGCTTCGCATAAAAGCGTCTCCTAAATGACAAAATACTCAAAGCTGCTTCGCATAAAAGCGTCTCCTAAATGACAAAACAGGAATAAGTCATCAAGGGCCCATTACTTTCAGAATCAAGTCAAGAGTTGCATGGATGCGTGTGTGGGTTAATCCCGAACATTACTTTTAGAATATGGAAAGTAATTTTGAGTGTAGTTTACAATAAACTCAAATGGGTTTCTACCACACCTTTCATGTCTGTAAATACAAACTGTTTAATCCATTTGTCGTTACTTCTACCTGTGAGTACCTTGACACACACACACACAAGGACGTAGTGACTGCTGTGTGAGTGACGGTGGGCCTACCGGCGTTGTCCTCGGTGGGGTAGGAGCTGGGTGCCAGCTGGGTGGTGGCGGAGGTGGGGAAGACCAGGATGTGGGTGCAGGAGGCGTCCTGGGGCGTGTTCAGCTGAGACGTCTGGAGGTTCAGAGCAGTACTGCGTCCAAACACTGAGCCCATGGTCACTGCATCTGCCGGGCCGAAACACACACACACACACACACACACACACAGACATAAACACACACACACACAGACATAAACACACACACGTCAACATATATGTTATAGTGTTCACATGCTGTTTTTAATTGAATTTAATTAAAAATAATTCTTATTATCTATTCATGAAGACATGTAACTCAAAAGTAGCCCCCCTACATGTCATAATATAATATTTATTGTAACATAATATAAAATAATATTTGTAACCATATTTTTATCTTCTGACTTCTTGCTTACTTTTGACATCCTAACAATTCTCATTATTTCAGTGTTAGGCATTCACCATCTTATCGTCACTTGCTTTCCTCTAGTGTCTTTATTTCAAAACAGACTTGAGTCCTTGAGTTAAAAAACACAACACAACACGATTCCGTTCCTTCCGTGAGTCGCGCTACAAATACGTCGAGCGTTTACACATCGACTATCGTCTATCCCGCGGGGCCCGTCACCGACCTGGCATGACCACGAGGGACCCCTGGGGCTCCATGGCGACCAGGCAGGCGCTGAGGATGGAGGGGGAGTCGGCGGCCGAGATGCCGCACATGCGGCACGCCTCCCTCAGCTGGCGGCTGATGGAGTGGAGGGAGTGCTCCCCCAGCAGGGAGCTCCAATCTGGTGGAGAGGAGGAGGAGGAGGTGGGGGAGGAGGAGGAGAGAGGTGGAGGAGAGAGGTGGGGGAGAGAGGAGGAGGAGGTGGGGGAGGAGGAGGAGAGAGGTGGAAGAAAAAGGAGGAGGAGGAGGAGAGAGGTGGGGGAGAGAGGAGGAGGAGGGGAGGGAGGAGGAGGAGGAAGAGGAGGAGGAGAGAGGAAGTATACATTTAATATTTGATCATTTAGCAGACGTTTTTATCCTGTGACAAAGTGAGGCTGAGAAGTTGGAGTAACTGGAATAACTGGACAGAGTGCCGGGTACCTAAAGTAATCAGGTTGATGAAGTTTCATATCATTATTATTATTATGATGATTAAAAAAAATGTTTATCAGTGCATAATAGTTGTGAATAATGAATATAAACATACAAAATCGTTGGAACTGACTGTAAAACAACAGGTGACCTTTAAATGTATAACGTTTTTTTTTAATATACTGTAGGAGTAGAGATGGTGAATTCAGAGGGATGATAATAAAACACACCGGGAATGACAGAGTGACATAAACACACCGGGAATGACAGAGTGACATAAACACACCGGGAGTGTCACTGACAGACACAAGAGAGAGAGAGAGAGCGAGAGGGAGCGAGAGACAGAGCGAGAGAGCGAGAGAGACATGCAGGGAGATAAATACAGGGAACTATAGCTGTAAACTGACATCTAATCATCATATCTGCTCACAGTAGCGAAGTCAGGACAGCAGAGTATTTATAGAGCTCTTAAGAGGAAACACGACAGCGGCAGAAGGACTTTACAGACCGACTAAGAAGACACTGTGTTGATGGTATTGCAGGGGAAGAGACGGGAAAAAATGACAAACTAATATATACAACGCTTCAAAAAACGACATAAGTGCATATGAAGCTGACTTTATCACAGTCATAGTCGGAGAATAACAATACATATTTTTTTATCGCGAATCACGCGTAAAGTAATACATCAAAACCCTAATAAAACATTCTTTTTAAACTATTCCATGCACATTTATCTTTTTTTTCCCTCTGATGCTGTTTACCTTTCAGCTCTCCGTGTCCCAGCCTGCCCAGTCGACCAATCACGATCCTCCATGGCATGGAGGTCATCTGGATGAGGCCCACACACCACTCCCACAGCTTCTGCAGTCCCATCTTCCTGGCGGAGACCTTTGGACGCCGCGCCCTGCGACACACACACAGCGGAGAGGGTGTTGATGAAGCAGACTTACAGGCGACTTATTGATCTCTCTCTTTGTCGCAATCAGTTGAAAGACGAGTAAATTTAAGTAAATAACATTTTATATATTTTATATTATTTATATTATATATTATTATATTGTATTTTATATTGGTAGATTATATTATTATATATATTCATTTAGTACACCAAGGAATGAAGACCAAAGAGAAAAACAACAACTGTGAAGAGACTAAATCTCAGGACAGTAACGGTCGTCTGAAAATGATAACGCTATAACCGTAGCTCCAACTCGAGCCACTAGAGGGTACTAAAGTACTGTAACCACCCTCACCTGTTGGGTACGTCGACGTTGATAACGCAGGTCTCCAGCAGCTCCCCCTGCTGGTCGGTGCAGGAGACCAGGATGCAGCGCTGGTCGTGGGACAAGCAGTACCCCACGAAAAGCACGTTGTACCTGGGAGGGACCTCAGCCCACACCTCCCCCGGCTCCGGCTGCTTGGGTCGCGGTGGTCCCAGGATGAAGAGGGGGGAGTACAGCTGCACAGGACCGGGGTGCTGGTGGGGGAGAGAGAGAGGGAGGGAGGGATTAAGGACGAATAGATTAGATTCAATTAGATGATGGTACGTTACATTGCATCATGGCGTTTGATTGGATAAGGGTTAGATCAAGCATTTCAATTATCTACGTTTTTAAGTGGTGCTCATTCCCATGGGATGTTACATGTCCGTAACATAACCAACATGTTCACTTGTATGTTTATCTTTGTTCTTTTGAGTTTGATCAGATGGGAAACTTTGGATTCACATCTTGTGTCAGGTTTAGCCACTTTGTGACATCACAACACAGCACACGCAACACCCACCGACGTTCGGCACATTTCAATACACGCAAAAAAACGAACACAGCCCATCTTCATTGACTATATCCCTACCTCTGAACCCCTGAGCACGGAGTTGATGGTGGACACGGGTCCGAAGCCCGTCAGGGACTTGACGTGCGTGTGTTGCGGCAGCAGGCGCCTGCACTGGGAGTAGCAGGAGAAGGCCAGGGAGCGGAGCTGCTGCAGGTACACCCGGCCCTCCCCGCTGGTGGGCTGCAGCAGGTTCTGACACGGGACCACCTGGGACAACAGGGCGCCAGCGGTTACAGCGAGCGACGACAGAACTCTGATACTTTGATCTATAGATAGTCATTCATTGTCCTCAAAGAGGGAATTCATTTTCACAGACAATGGGGCACATTTAAACAAGTCGAGTCAAGTCAATTGTATTTGTATAGCCCTTAATCAGAGTTACAGTCTCAAAGGGCTTCACAGGCCGTATATTTATGACACCGCCTAACCCTAGCCCCCCCAAAGGGAAAGAAAAAAGTACATAGTACATAGACACAGTACACAAGGTGTAATAATACAACACAGGACTCCTGATTACACACAGACACATTAAGAGAAAGAGGGTTCCGGGTGTTGACAAGGGAGTTTGATTATTAATTACAAGGATGGCAGAAGGGACAAAGCTTTCGCTAAGACGTGGCCTTCTGCATGTGAGGGGAGGAGGGGGAAGTTATGTAATTAAGGGTTATCAAGGTGTGCATTACGCATCACCAAATGAAGTTCCATCAAATCCGTTGCAATGTCACGTTTTCTCTATTTCCTTTGATTTCTTTTCATTCCTTCAAGCCGATTTAATGGGTGGAGTCTATTTTCCCTCCGGGCTACGTAGCCAAGCGGGTGACCAATTACAGTACTCTCACCCGGTCGAGGCAGCGACCAATTACATTACACTCGCATTACGGCAACGTTGCAGCTAAGATGAAGCTATGGCGTTTCGGACTTTGAGGAAGTACAAACTACACAGAACAGCGAGGGGGGGGGGGGATTCAGACCACGCCCCTGCAATCTCAAGTCTTTCCAAGACTCTTTAAGGGTCTACTGCAAGGACAGTGAACTAGACAAAACATTTTAGTCCGGTATACTTAATATACTGCGTGCAAACATATTTTAACTTACGCAAGAAAACTATTATTTAAATGTAGAAACAAACACATGCACACAGCCTTTTCCACAGCGTGTTCCTTCCTCTCTGATGACATGTTATGTGATGTTATGTCATGTTAAGTTACGACACAACGTGTTAAAGCAGTTATTACCTGCAGGACCAGCGCGGGTCTGATGCTGTCAGGCAGCAGCTTCAGCATCTCGGTGTAGCATCGCAGGAGCCCTAGCAACCAGATGCTGCCTGGCTCCACCTCCTCTCCTTCGTCCTCCTGGCCCCCTCCTCCTCCCCCGTCGCCGGCTCCACTAGAGCAGAGGAAGGGGTCCACTATGTAGAGGACAATGGCCGGCGGGTGGGTGAGACTGTCCACCGAGTCCCCTAACGTGGGGATGCCTATTCTGGCTTGCTCGGGGGTCCTGGAAGGGAATACGTGACACACGAAACAGTTGTGAATATGAAGGGGCTTGTGTACAACACAATTCTGAATAGTTGTGTGTGTGTGTAGGGATTCAATTATGTGTGAAATTTGTCGAACAATGTAACAATGGCATTCTGTTCATTGTCAATAATCCGGCCAATCATCTGTAAGCACACAACGCATTCCAGCCAATCATTGAAATGACTCATGTGTACACATAACTGTCTCTTTCCTCCCAGGCACGGGAAACTTAACTCACCGTTAATTCTATTTAGTCTGTGCTTTAGTTTGCAGTTAAAACCATAATCGCATAATGGTGTGGCCGCTACTTTTTAGTTCACGGACTAGCGGAGTTTATAGTCCTGCCCAGTCCGTTTGCGGTAGGTTAAGTAGTGTTTGTAGATTCTTTATCGCTGCCGTGAATCACCAAGTAAAGGATTTACAAAACCTTGCCTCCAATATAAACAGTACAATTGCGCGTAAACTGAACAAATCGTACACAGTTAAGACATTAAACAACTTTCTCCACACTACACTCACAAAATACACGGTTTTGAGGTCATTTTGGGGTTATTATTGAGTATTATTTACATTTACATTGAGTCATTAAGCAGACATACAAGAGAGGCTGAGAACAATCAAAGTATAAAATGATGAGTAACTACAAGACAAAACGAGCGCTAAACTAACTAAGACCATGGAAGTTAAGACATGTTGTCATAGTAACAGCGTAGCAACAGGGAGGAAGTATTCAGTGTCTTACAGTTCGGGGGGTTCTGCTGGTGTGTTGGTCGGTGCTGAGGAGGAGGAGGAAGAGGAAGAAGAGGAAGAAGAAGGAGGGAGGGGCCCTCCCTGGATTGTCTCTCCCGTCTGACTCCCGTTGCCTGCTGGGGCCGGGGCGTTTCCTGAGCTGACGGCCCCAGGAGCCTGCTCTCCGTCTGGGGCCCCGGGGCCTGGGGCCGCTGGGGGTTGCTGGCCGGAGGAGGCTGGGGGCTGGGTGGTGGCGGAGGTGGAGGTGGAGGTGGAGGTGGTGGGAGTCGGTTGGCTGGGGGGCAACAGGAGACTGCTGTCCAAAGGTAAGGCTGACAACTGAGGAGCTGGATGGGAGAAGAACAGATACAGACATTCAATTCGATGACAAATCCTAAGTTCATAGGAAAGATATCACACAACCACGGTTCCATGGTTCTAAGTTACAGTACAGTGACCAAAAGTCAAATCAATCTGAAAACGAAAGCATGAGCAACGGATCATTCAAATGAACCTTTATTCATACAAGGAGCCTCGCTCACCTAGCTGCTGCCTACAGACGGAGGCGTAGAGCTTGAGTTTGCTAAGGTTGTCGTTGTGATGCTGGCCGGCCCAGGGTCCCGTGAACCACTGGTCCACCTGCTGGTCCTCCAGCCGGTCCCGCTCCACCTCCTCTCCCACGTGCACGATGCCGTTCCTGGACACCTTGGACAGCGGCCGGTGCTTCCCCAGGCGACAGGTCTGGAAGTGATGGGGCATGATGTTGGTATGCTTGAATAAAATGTTTCTCGATGAGCTTTCTATCTATCTAGTCTATCTATCTACTATCTATCTATCTGTCTATCTATCTATCTATCTATCTATCTATCTATCTATCTATCTATCTATCTATCTATCTATCTATCTATCTATCTATTTATCTATCTGTCTATGTATCTGTCTGTCTGTCTGTCTGTCTGTCTGTCTGTCTATCTATCTATCTTTCCTCCTTCTTCTTCTCTCTTCCCCCCCTCTCTCTATATATATATATCTCTCTCTCCCCCCCTCTCTCTCTCTCTCTCTCATTATCTTCTGGAAAAAGGTAAAAAATAAAAAGCAGCAACCGTTCCCCTGATCTAGTACCTCGTAGACGTGTGTACTGATCTAGTACCTCGTAGACGTGTGTACTGATCTAGTACCTCGTAGACGTGTGTACTGATCTAGTACCTCGTAGGCGTGTGTACTGATCTAGTACCTCGTAGACGTGTGTACTGATCTAGTACCTCGTGGGCGTGTGCACTGATCTAGTACCTCGTAGACGTGTGCACTGATCTAGTACCTCGTAGGCGTGTGTACTGATCTAGTACCTCGTAGACGTGTGTACTGATCTAGTACCTCGTAGACAGCGCTGAGTTCGTGGAAGAAGGCCCGGGCGCCTGCCAACATGAGTGGGCTGTTCGGACAGAGCACCAGGTAGGCCACGTCCCTCTGGCCCCCGTAGGGCTCCAGCAGAAGCTTCTCCCAGAAGGGCAGGGCGAGCGGCGACAGAGCCAGGAAGTCCCGCTCGCGGTCGTAACCCAGCAGCAGCGGCGGGATGGGCAGCGGCTCGGGGGACTCCTCCGAACCTGGGAGACGCCGTACAGACGCGTGTTTACGGGGTGAGAAACCGTGACTAAAGTGTACTTTTAATGACTCTGTGATTTGAATGTGTCAGACACACGGACCAGCCCACAGTCATGGTGATTTCCATCTGCTATTTTATGATAACTTAATCTTACTTAACGTTCGTTTCTGCTCTGTTTGATGCTACCATTACAATGGCGGCCCATTGGGTGCGTGTTTCACTCCTAACCATCCCTGGAAGGAGAGATCCGTCGTCTGTGTGCCTTCTCAAGGTTTCTTCTCAAGGTTTCTTCTCAAGGTTTCTTGTATTTTCCTCGGCCCTTTAGAAGGCTTTGGTTTAGCAGGGGGGGGGGGGGGTGATTAACTGTGATTAAGGGCTATCTAAATTAAATGGATCTAAAACCTGCAATATGTAACTTTGCTACTGCAGCGATTTAGTAAATTAGTAAATTAGCAATTAAAAAAGATCTGAACTAGAATAAGACAGCAACCCATCCAGGGAATTCTCTCTTTTATTTTCTATTTTGCTGTCCACTGTAGCTACAGCGCGAGCCACCAGAGGCTGCTAATGGACAAAACATACATAGTGTATGTTTAATAATAATTATAAATAATAAATATATATTTTAATGTGACTCGCGCGGCATTTAAATGTGCAGTAAAAAGGTATAGTTAGGGAACCTAAACCCTAAACCCTTCGCATTTATTCAATGTTATAATTAAATGGGGGGAAAAAAGGCGGGAAAATGAACCAATCGTAAGCGTCCCTCCTCACCATACGACCCTCTGCCGGCCATCTTGTGGAACTGCTGCCAGGTGAGCGGCCCCTGCACGTGCTGAATGTTCTCCCAGGTCCTCCCGCTCTTTTTCTTCTGGATGGCGTCCTGCAGGAAGGGCTGCAGGGACAGCAGCATGCGGACCACGTCCTGAGACGGCAGCATGCTCATGTCCACCACTGCTAAACACACACACACACACACACACACACAGATATATATCAATATAAACGAGCACAAAAACAATGCCTTCACAAAGATAATATATTGACAAAGCAACAAAGACAGAAACCAAGATAATGCGGCCAGGAAGATAACATGGCAAAAAGGATAAATACACACACACACACACACACACACATCTCCTGCTTTATCTACAAAGATAACACACCCAGAACGGTGATACGGTACACGCACAGCGATGATACGCAAACATAACACTTCCACGAAAAGGTAATACATCCACAGATGGACACAAACAACCGTGTAGGAGGACCACCCTAACCCCTTACAGCTTTTAATATATATATATATATATTATAATATATATTGAAGTGATATTATTCATATATATATTATATATTATATGTACAGTATATTATATATATATATATATATATATATATATTTATACATTTATAATATATCATATATAATATATAATATTCATTTCATTTATGTTTTTTTGTATAAATTAATTGCAACCTTTCATGATTAGCTAATTGCAGAATGATGTGATAATTGATAATTGATATGCAATTAATTCTGCGTCTTACCATTGCCGTGCGGCCAGGGGTGCAGCGCCGTGCTCCTCACCACCGCCGCGTCCACAGCGCCCCCTGCGGGGTTGTCCACGTACTGCAGCCCCTGCTCCAGCGCGTTGTAGCACTCTGCACACGCGTCGCTCCCGTCCGCCCACTGCTTGTCCGCCATCCAGCTGTGCAGCAGCGCCCCGTTGCGCCCGTGACACGGGCACCCGGGCGGCAGGTGCAGCGACGCCAGCGACGCCACGGGGTGCGAGCACTGCTCCTGGATCAGCACCATGACCGCCGGCGGCGCCGCCGGCGAATCCTGCGGCCTTTTGGCGAGCGGGTCGCCCATGGGCGGG
>OOFB01030125.1:31372-43198 GCA_900323305.1 Trachyrincus murrayi
GGTTGGGGGGACCCCCCCCCCCCCCCCCCCCGTGTGTGTGTGTGTGTGTGTGTGTGCTAACGTCAATACACGCTAACGTTGTTAGCAAGTTAGCTGTGAGGTTGGTTTCAGTTTCGAGGCGGAATCGTGTATGATATATATATATATAATATCATATATATGATATGAATACTCTGCGTGTGGGTAGTTTACGGGTCGGTTGTGTCGGGTCGGTTCTGTTGTGACACAGTAACGTTAGGGGGTCTGTGTTGTATGACACCATGGTTTTGTTTATGTCCAGTGAAGAAAGGATTCCTCTTTCTGTAACACGTCTGAGGAATGATCTTCATTCACTTTGGCTTTGTGGACCTTGAGGTGTATGACTAGAGGTGTATGACTAGAGGTATATAATGTGTGGTCGTGGGTTTCGTGGTTAAATTGAATCCAGCGTGTTGTGTTGCAGTGAATAACAGTCGAGTCATTTGATTTGTGCAAGGTCGTGTCTTTTTTTTTTCTTTTTTCAGCTCAGACTTGATCAGAAATTGTGAGTCGTGACAGATGTCCTTGTGAACCGATATGTAATGTGTAAATACGATGAATACGTAATAAGCTGAAGTAATTGTTGCTAATTCTATGGTTGGCATATTTAACTTGAACCAATAGGAATCAACATAGGAATCAATCTGCCTGGCAACTCATCTGACATAAACCCTAGTCTGTCCCAAGAGTGAATTACAAATCACAAGAGTGGGTTACAAATCACATGTAGTGGGTCTTCACAGGACTGTTGTAATAGTTTATATTGGTTCAGTGTCAGTGAAAGGCATTTTTTTAAATCCAATTTACCTTTACATTTAACAAATCAGTCAATGTATTCGTCAGCTCAATCAAAAATACTATAGAATGAATTAACTAATTGTAACGCGGCCATACCTCGTCTTAGATAAGGTAAGGTAATACTTACCGTACCTAAGAATTCTACAGTCACCTAATGTAAACAATACATTGGCCAGGCATTTGCTCTCCTGTGTGATTGATCACATGTATCATATCGTTTTATTTTCTACATTGCAAGTATTTTATCGCACATTTGCCACCCACTTGTACATCTTAATAATAGTGCGCTGCAATCTTATTAGTTCCATCTCAAATGTGATGTCCATATATGTCTATATGTTGCTCTGCACCTGCACCATTGTCATATATTTTCATTCCAGAAAGTCAAGAAGTAACAATGGAAGCTGAGGTAAAGCCAAAAGATGCTGAAAAGGTCGACTCAGAAAACGTGTCACAGGCAGAGGAAGGAAACTCCACAACTCAGGACTCAAGTATTATCAATGGAGACAACGCAGACGGCGAACAGGAGATGGTGGACCTGAAGATCATTTGGAACAAGATTAAGTACGATCTGAAAATTCCTCTGGATAGCACTGGAGCCAAGCTGAAAGAAGCGATCCATTCACTTACTGGTAAGTGATCGGCGCGAGCACCCAATATCAAAAAGCTCACGTTACAGCCTGAGAATGTAGAGTTTGTCATTACCCTAGGAAATGGATATAAGACCCACTGGCACTTTAACTTCCCATTACCAGGTCTTCCACCTGCAATGCAGAAAGTGATGTACAAGGGACTGCTGCCAGAGGACAAGACACTACGTGAGATCAAAATTACAAATGGTGCAAAAGTGATGGTGGTAGGATCCACGATGAACGACGTGCTAGCTGTGAACACGCCCAAAGAGGTCGTTCAGCAGGAAGTCAAGGCTGAAGAGAACAAAAAAGAGCCTTTATGCAGTCAAAAGGTAAGGCTCATTAACCTCAACGCACCAAGAACACTAATGGATGTTCATCACGCTCGGATGCTAAACCTGTTATGCTGTTGTTGTCCTAGCAACACAGGAAGGTACTAGACAAAGGTAAACCAGATGACATAATGCCAGCTGTTAAAGGAGCAAAGGTAAGGGAAAAAACAACAACTAACAACCATCATAATGTATTTCCTACAGTGTTTGCCAGAGAAATGTATTATCTTCTGAATCCATTATTGGACACCATGACCAACTCTCTGTATCGTTTGTCTTCCCACTAATGACTATGATTTGTTGAACAGGAACGTTTGCCGACAGTGCCTTTATCCGGGATGTATAACAAATCCGGGGGAAAAGTTAGACTCACTTTTAAACTCGAGCAGGATCAGTTGTGGATCGGAACTAAGGGTGAGAGATGGTGGCTACTCTGTTCGCTCCTGCGGTACAAACTGATGCTGACGTCTAACATGCACGTATGTTTACATGTATGACCGTTTTCCCTAAACAACGATTGCTCTCGTCTACAGAGAGGACGGAGAAGGTTCCGATGGGCTCCATAAAGAATGTAGTGACTGAAACTATTGACGGCCATGATGGCTATCACATGATGGTAACCGTCTTGCCGCCGTCTGTCCGTCAGTCAAAGTTTTCTGAATACTCGCATGCGAGAGAGGGATGCCTACCGTGTCAAGTCTCGAACAACATTGTCTCGTTTCAACATTGCAATAACAAGCAATGCAAATATTGAGTTAGTTCAATTACCCATTGCACTTCCTTTATACTTCATAGTTACAATCTTCCCTTTGAATCCACATAATCGCATTACATTAAAGACTTCATGAGAGTCTCTGTAGAAAATTACGTTTCAGCAAAGTTGTGCTGTGTGTCGAGTGTAGCTGTTGGTGCCAGTAAATGTTATCTTTACAGATTAGTCTTGACATACAGTCTGCAATGCATTTGACAGCCTGCCTCCATCTTGGATCTTTCGCAGCTTGATACATGGAAGAAAGATATTGTCATCAACTTTTAAACTTTATACCCGCTGTTCCCCACATTTGTGGCCAGTAAATCCTTATTGGGTGCCAGTAACATACCTGTTTGTTTGTTTTTCTTTCTTTTGCAGGCATTCCAGTTGGGTCCGACGGAAGCGTCTCAGTATTGGGTCTACTGGGTGCCGACACAGTTTGTTGATGCAATCAAAGACACAGTCCTTGGAAAATGGCAGTATTTCTAATGTGCCTCTTACTTTGACAATGTCAAACCGGGAATGGGATTGGGAAGACGAAGCCGGGCGAGGGCGGAGCCAACAGGGAAGCGTACAGGATTTTCTTGGGATGGTAGCGAAGGAAACCGAAGGATGCCTGTGGACTAACTGATTTATTTTTTTCTGTTTTAAGTGCACTACGTGGCAGCAGCATTTCTCAGCCCAGTTCATCATACAAGGTTTTCACCAAATCCAAGGAAAAAACAAAAACATAATTGTACAGAAATTGCTAACACCTTTCTTCAATTATTCTTAAAGAAATAAAAGTTATTTAAGGAAAATTGATATGCCGTCTTTTTTTTTTTGTCTTCTCAGGTTATGCAGACTTGGGTAAAAGGTATGATAGGAAATAGTGAGAACATTTTAGCGTAACCTTTAACATTCAAGAGCCATATTAAATGTATAGTTTAAATGTGACTCCTGTATACAAACTGGTTCAGGTAAACATTTGTTAAATGTTAACATAATGTCATAAGAAAATGTAATATGTGCAATGTAGACTATATCACACTTTTCTTGTGTGTCTTCCAGGGCTCTGTGGCATTTTTATTTAGTTATGCCTCATGTAAGCCAGGATTGCTTAAACTTTGGTTGTTAAAAAAAATAAACTGATCAAGATAAATAAAATTAACAGGCCTTACAAATGCTGGCGTTTGGGACTTCCCAGTGGGCTATACTCTTTAAACCGGTGATTAAGTTTTACAATTTCTAAATACACAATACATATAAAATCACATGTAAGACTTCAACTTATTAGAAATCAAACAAAGGTAATTCAATCAGCCAAAGGTTTCATTTGGGAGGTAGGCCTACTTCTTATGTGCAAGAACAACCGATTTTATGACGATAATCTAATAAATAAAAATGTCTCGTTTCTCATAATCTGCAATCGTTGCAAAAATGCTGTATAACACATGGGGGTTAACTCAGTGCATCTTGCGTTACTAAAAACCGGCAACCGGAAAGGAACTATGACGTAAGTTCCGGCAAAAATGAAAGCGCGCCACGCAACTCGGACCAGTTTTGAAAGAAGTCGTGAAGATGGACAAGAACGATGGACGCCCGCTGCCCATCAAAACCCTCTCCGGTCAGCTAAGAGACGGGACGAGTGAAGGAGCGAGCGACCACACGGAGTGTCGCATCAGGGTCGGTAACGGGCGGTCCCTCTCCGTGTCAACGGTGTGGATGCAGGGCACCGTGCTGGAGGCTAAACTGGACCGGAACACTGTACTTATTCTGGACGAGACCGGGACTTTCGTGGTTCAGGGTGTCAACAACATCCCGAAAGGCAAGCCGTGTTTGTCCCAAGGTGAACTAAATTGATCTGTTCACTAACCAGAGGATTGATTGATCAGTTCACAAACCAGAGGGGATTGATATGCTCACTAACTGAACGCACTATAAGTATCCTACCTGTAGTCTCTCACACACACACACACACACACACACACACACACACACACACACACACACACACACACACACACACACACACACACACACACACACACACACACACACACACACACACACACACACACACACACACACACACACACACACACACACACACACACACACACACACACACTTCACTGTAGTCTGTCCCTGCTTTCCAGGTAAATATGTGATGGTGATGGGCGTTATCCAAGCCATCTCACCAGAACCAGTGATCCGGGCCGTGAAGATGGCAGACCTCACGAAAGACGCCGCCGTTCACCGGAAGATGTGGAGGTTGGAGGTGGAGGATTTGCAGCAGCTGTTGACTACGTAGTTGCTGTGGTTTTGATCGACTGCGATCCGCACATCTGACTTTTTTTTTTGTGCAGACTTTTAAGTCTGCTGATGATGGGTTGACTGCTGAATAGACATTACAGTAGTAATGCATGTCTGAACAGGGGATACCTCAGCAGAGATTTAGGGAGTTGGCCATACGACTAAGTGTTTTGATGGACCTACTCAGACTGTACACAACTTCAAACTGTATTAACTATGAAGGTCACCTAGACTCAATGCTAACCTTTGCCCACATCTGACCTTTCTTCTATTTGTCTGTTGCCTGCTTGAAGTTAATTTAGCTTGCCTTATAATGAATGAACCGTTTAATAAAATCTCATGTTTAGTTCAAATAATACACCCTGCATCCATGTCCCTTCATTGTGAGTGCAAACGGTCATAGAATATAAAAGCTAGCCCTCATGATTCATGTAGTTCATGGATTTAATAGATTTCCCTTCTCTTTGTCACGAGAGAAAAGGGTTATGCAGCAAACATCTAGCGTATAAAAAGCCATTTATTTGGTCTTCGTGCACTTTAAATTTCAAACATTATTAAATACTTGGAAAAACGTAAAATTACCTATACAGTTTGAATCACTTTTTTAGTATCCATGCTTTAGCATCCTTAAAAAGGAAAAAAAAAATCCCAAATGATTTACCAACTGCTTATGAAGGAGAACAAAAATGTAGTCAACTGCAAGTATCTGTGTACCATGCCGTTTTTAAAATGTTATTTTTAAACTGCTGAAAAGGTGCATCGCAAGTTTTCAAGGATTTGGAGTCACTCAATTAAAACACTCAATGATTGATGCGACGTGATGAAGGTACACTTTAGTATCTGAGGGGAGTGACCCAGAAACCAGTTCTGCAACTGATTCTGCATGCGCTCCATTAATGATTCTGCCAGGTTGAGGTCTCCCCCCCGTCCCAGAGAGGGTCCAACCGATTAAGCACTTGTCAGTGTCATAAAATACTGTGGCAAACCTTGCAGGTAAACAAAACTCATGATTCTATTACTATTATTATTCTCATTATTGAATGTCTTTGAGCAGAGAACTGTATTTACCAAAGTCATTGTCCTTGGGTGCTATAAGATGGTCTTTCCTAGCTTTGGCAAGTTTCATCAAAAGAAATTCCCTGCGTTCTATCCACTCCTTCAGTTCCTGGTTGCCATGCGCGAGTTCACAATGCTCCTGCCTCGTGCATGTGCCTTTGAGATACCTGTGGAATCAACGTTGACAATGTCAGGGTCTTATAAACAAACACACACACACGCACACACAGTTGGCTGCACCTGGTTGGACTCACCTTTCACAAATTTTGAAAGTGCCCGTGGGAAATCGGTGCTGCCAGCAGTTCTGGTCGTCCTCAGAGTTAAAAACCTTTTCTTTGTGTTTTTCCGACGTGATGTGCTGCTGCCATTGCTTGTCGCTGTTACAGTTTTTGCCACAGAGCCAACAGTGGTTTCCAGACTGCGGAAGGACATAGCATTTTTAAAATGTCATTAAGTTAAGTTATTTTACCACCAGGTGTGAGGTCAATCAGGCATTTAAAAAATCAATCCCTTTGTGACATCACAAGCGGGGAGTTTCCACCCAGATACATGATGGGTAACTACATTCGGCACAGCAGTTGCACACACAAGCGCACACACACACACACGCACACGCACGCACTCCACACTTGGCCACATGTGCAGTCGTCATCGCCACAGCCCCACAAGCAAGCAACGCGTGAACCCACCACTTCTTCTGCAAAGTCGGTGGGCATGAGGATCTGCTTGCCGTTCTCCCGGACCGCGCCGTTGGAGTTCTCCTCGCTCCAGTCGGGCTTCTGGGACAGCAGCCACAGCTCATAAAGCTGATCCATATCATGGACTACGATGGTGGGGGGGCAAAGTAACAAGGTTCACATGCCGGGGGCGAGCCTGGTCATCCCTTTTGAATTTTCAGTACAGAACGCCTCTACCTTTCTCATATTCATCTCTCATTGTGCATCTAGATATATTTAGCGTAATGGATTTCATTTTGTTATTTGCATCCCTTTAACTCATAATGGCGTCCGGTACGTCCGCTGTGACACCCCCCAAAATCTCCCATCTGGGATTAATAACGGTACATGTCATCCGATCTGCTTGACAAACTCACTGTTGTTCTCCTTCATGTAGGTCCACAGGTCTCGCTCTTCGGCTCCGTGAGCGAAGGAGCAGTTCCCGATGTACTGGCACTTCTTGCCAGCCGTCACATGCATGCAAATCTAGGAAAATGTAAAACGATATTTAAAAAAAAAGACACACACACACACACACACACACAATCGTCTGCTGGTACTCTGATGGTGTCCCCGGGTGGGCCGGTAATAAAGGTCAGCGTAGGATATTGACAACAGCAGGATACACAACATTAAGTATGGAATGTTGAATCCTGTCGGGGGGTATCCGAGTTATTACCTCAAACTGAGATGGTATTGGCTTTTTAGTCGGAAGCGCTCGCACCGTTGTCCACTTCTTCCGTTCGATGGAGCTCACCAGAACCACTCTTCTGTCTTTGGACCACCTATGACAGCAGATGAAAAGCTGGCATTGTATTCATTGTTCTCAAGGCCAGAGTGTCCCCATCTGATTTCCCTGTTGCTTGCAGGGATGCAAACAGGTAAGGGGTAAAAAAAAGGTATATTTGCATCTGCCTGAGAACTAATTCTAACGGCCATTATGGGGTAAAAACAAGGATCGCAAAAACTGGTTTTTTGTTAGCAATGTTTTTTTTTCATATTCGCATATTTCAGGAATCTCTGCCTAGCAACTCAAACCTTTGTTTTGATTGGATTAAATAGTTTGCAGAGCAGCAGAACAACACTGCAGTGAACACACCCACAGATGACTTTACCATCAGATGACTTCTGAGAACTAGACCCCCGGCCCCCACATTTTTTAAAATTACAGATCTACACAATCCACGTGAAAGACCCTTTTGAAATAAAAACAGCGAATTTCGCCAAAAGGTGAGCATCTCTGAGCTTGTCTTGGTCTCAAATGGCTCAGTATCAATTCAAATGAATCGTTATGTGCACCGATTACCATTGAAGGACAATACCGTTCTGGGTGATCAAACCATCGTAACTCTCGCCTGGCTTCACTTAAACATCGTCAAAATTACTTCCTTGTACCGATTCTGCCGCAAATGTGAACAATGGCAAGACCTCAAGAACATGACACTTTTCACACCGTCAGGCCTAAACAGCCCCTGTTTTACCACCAGGTGTGAGGTTAAATATCCATGACAAAAATCTATCCATTTGTGACATCACAAGTGGAAAGTGCCCACTCAGCTGTACGATGGACAGATCAACTCAGGCCAACCAGTTGATGCAGCCCACCAATCAACCCCTTCCAGTCGACTGGACACCTGCACATTGTGATGTCACAAAGGGATGGATTTGAATTAAATGACTCAGCAAAATAAAATGTTTCAGCCCGACCTGACACACAGCTAGCTAGCGTGACGTGTTACTAATGGCACCAATTTAATCCTGACGGACCACACCCTCATCATTTTACAGTCGGCCTACGGTGTGTCTGACCGGTTTACCGTAACACGATAAGGAAGTACAACAATGAATCTGAACGCCATTTCACATCGTCTCCAAGGATCCGAACCGACGGCCATTTCCTGGGACTGGAATCCCCCGTGCATTCGTTGAGAACACTCGACTTCATTTAGACGCATTTAGTTCACATGCACTCTGGAACATTCTGCTGGGCGACCGTCCCACACCTCACCTGGGACCTCCGGCCCTGCAGGTACTCACGTGTGTCTGGCCTTGGCTGAGCAGTACTTCTTGCTCTTGTCTGCTTCATTCCGCTGCCCGTTTCTCCAGCACTGGCTGCAGACGAAGAGCATCTTCAGGTTGGGTGGGCCAAACTTCCTCTGTGAAACGGGAGGCTGTTGAGAGACACGGAGAGAGAGAGAGAGAGAGAGAGAGAGAAAATATATGTGATCCTTCCTTTAAAGTAAAAGTACAATACTGGTTTTTGGGCTCGAATGCAAATATGTACAAAAAAAAGCCCTTTGATAAATATCAAACATTGGCTAAGAGAACACATGAAAGATAAAAAACATAAAAGATATTACTCATAAATATGTAATCTTACCTGGCCACCTTGTGCTGTTGTGACCGTATTCCAAAACTTCCTTGCTTCCTGGACTATATTTTCACAAGTGATTCCTACAGAATGCACATCCTGAAGTTAGTGAAGGAGACCAATCAATCTAAAACAAAAAGATTCACAACCCCACCCTAAAGCTACGATAGCGTAGCGTAGACTACAGCTACGATAGCGTAGCGTAGACTACGGTATCGTAGCGTAGATTACAGCTACGCTAGCGTAGCGTACAGCTACGGTAGCGTAGCGTAGACTAGGGCGTGTTGACTCCCAGCCTCAACCTCAAGCTCCTCGGCGACATGCATCAACAAAGTCAACGCTATTATTATAATAACGTTAAAATAAAATACATTATTGTGGTAAATAAACCCTACCAGAGACCAAAAACGGCAGCACGCCCGTCGGGCAGAACATATTCTCTCACCTGTCTCGTGCTGCATCATCCACACTTTGAGCTCCACCAAGGTGTGGGCGAAGAAGCATTCGTCCTCGCGGACACAGCCGTAGCGCACCTCGTGACGACAGAGGTCCAGCTGGCAGTGGGGGTACAGGGTCCGGACTTTGGAGTAACGCACGGTGGCGTCCTTCAGGATGTGGACCAGGCACCTGGGGAGACATGAGAGGTGAAAGGTCGAAATGCTGAGGTTGCGGTGAGCTTGGTGTGCATATCTTAACCCCCTTCGTGTACATTATACAAAATGGACAAATTTTACAAAATACAAAAGTCAAGATTTAAAACCTTGGTAGCAGATCATAGCAGATCCATTATTTGGTACAGACTTCGGGATATTTTTATGTTTTTCCGATAAATCCATCAAAACAGAGTAAATACTATTTATTGTCTTTTGTTTGTAGGCCTCCATATGGAATCGCTTACTTGTGGTCCTCAAAGTCATGTTTGGTCACCGGATGGGAGCAAAGGGATGGGCTGTCCTGGCTGGCCTTGCTGATGATCCTCGGTTTGTGATCAAAACACACCTGTCGAGAACACCATGCGTTCAAATAGAACACACACCATATTAACCTAGGAATAAAGCTTACAAAAGCAACCAAATATGAACAAAATCAAAAACAGTCAACAATTTCCCACATCGTCTGTGAAGAAACGGTCTGGATCACTGCTAGTATCCGCTACAAATACAGATTTTTAAGTAAACAATGTACAAATACAAGAAAGGAAAAAAAACCTATATAAACTATAGTCCTGAGAAATCAATATTTTATTATTAGATGTTATGATCATCATGCGATCACGGCGAAGGCTCACCCCGCAGAGGAACATGAAGATCCCGCGGTGCTCCTGGAGGATCTTGGGCACCGTCAGCTGCACGTTACAGCTGGGGCCGAACGGGTCGAAGAGCACCTCCCTGCAGATGAAGCCCTTCCTCTCCATGGTCCATACGTCTATCTCCTCCTGGCAGTATGCAAACGTGCAGTGGCCCGGGTACAGACACTCCTCTCCGATAGCGACCTCTAAAAACACAAATCGGACCAGAGGAGGAGAAACCTTAAACACGGGAGCCGTGATGATGACGATCTGATGCCGTTTCACTTAGGGGAGGGAGAACACACGTGGAGAAGAGATGGGGGTTAAGGTGCAGGTAAGTCAGTGTTAGGGAAGTACTCGTATGGCGAGGTCTCTGTAAATGGAGAATAGAACAAAATAGTGACAATAAAGATGGCTGCTGTGTACGTTTTATAAAAACAAGACTCAATACAAGACTCCGCAAGATACCGAGTTACCTTTGCAAATGTAATAGGGCCCGATGTATTGGTTTTTGGTGGGCCTGGGTCGTATTAGTTTCCACGTCTTGTCTTGGGGATGTTTGATTCTGCCCAGAAGGGCGTCCTTCTTGCACTTGTGCTCCTCGGTGCCTAGGGTGAAATCAAGCACTCCGGGTCCTGTGGGGGTCAAGAGAGTCACAAACAAACAGCCTGTTAAAAACAAACGAGCCATCCCGCAAATACACCTTCATCAAAAGCGCTCCTCTACAGCGACTAGGGTTGCAAAGGGGTGGAAAATTTCCGGGAAGTTTCCGGAAATTTTCCACGGGAAGTTTAGCTCGGGAATTTTGGAAATTAAAAAAAAAAGAAATGTTATGCTATTTTCTCCCCAAAAAACATTGTATGTGTCCTTGTGGTCTAATAGATATGTTGAATGTATTTCCTACCTCATAAGTCATTCGCAAAGTGTTCTTTTGGGAATATGTTATATGTTTACAATGTAAACTGATTTCTTTATTTATTACTAATTGTTTTTGCATATTGAAATGCCTGTAAGTCTCGGCGACATTGTAAATGAGGGTAACCTCAACTGTCTATTCGAGAATAAATAAAGGTTTGAATGAATGAATGAATGTTTTGAATGCTACAAATCAGTACAATGTCTACATCCTGCTTCAGTGTCTAATACCGATGAATGGGGGGTTTAGGTTTTGGTTTCCTTATCAGCTGTCCGACAATAAGGAAACTGAAACCTAAGGAAACTGAAACCTAAATCCCCCTCAAAAATGTCATTTTTATAATTTGTATTAGGAATGTTTGCATGCATGTGTGCTTATGACAAAACAAAATGTTTATATTTATGTCTGTATATGACAAGGTAAATACAGTAGTATAAATTACCCCAAAATTCCCAGTTTATTCCCGTTAATTCCCATTGAAAGTTTCCAACTTTGAATATTCCCGGAATTTTGCAACCCTAACAGCAACGCATCTTTACAATGTAGCCGCTTTCATCTACTTGATGCTGTAGGTAAGATTCAAGAGCTATTATTTGAGTGCAATTTGTTAGAAATGGCATATATATATATATATAAAACCCAATTTCGATTTT
>OOFB01030132.1:0-11825 GCA_900323305.1 Trachyrincus murrayi
TGAGGCGAGCAACACCATTCCTTCTGTGAGGCTAGCTGAGGACCAGGACGACTGCACCCTGTCCCTAACTACGGCTGACGTGAGACAAGCTTTTATAGGAGTAAACCCACGGAAGTCACCAGGGCCAGATGGCATTCCAGGCCGTGTCCTCAGAGGGTGCGACGACTGCTTCAAACTGACCACCATTGTCCCCGTACCCAAGAAACCTTCCATCACCTGCCTGAATGACTACCGCCCTGTAGCACTGACTTCTATCATCATGAAGTGCTTTGAGCGGCTAGTCAGAACCCTCATCTGCTCCACCCCTCCTGACACCTTGGACCCCTTCAACGATGCCATCACCCTGACAGTTCACATCGCCCTCTCTCACCTGGATAAGGGAAACACATATGTGAGGATGCTGTTTATAGACTACAGCTCAGCATTCAACACCATTGTGCCCGCTAAGCTCATCCCCAAGCTCAGGATCCTGGGTCTTAACACCTCCCTTTGCAACTGGATCCTGGACTTCCTGACGGGCAGACCCCAGGTAGTGAGAATGTGCAACCTCACATCCTGGTCCAAGCAAGCAGACTCGGCGGTGAAAACTGCCCAAAAGCGCCTATTCTTCCTGAGGAGACTCAAGAAGTTTGGCATGTCTGCAAAAACCCTGACTAACTTTTACAGGTGCACCATTGAGAGCATCCTCTCTGGCTGCATCACCGCCTGGTACGGCAGCTGCACCGCTGCTGACCGTAAGGCCCTCCAGAGGGTGGTGAAGACAGCAGAGCGCATCATCGGTTACCATCTACCCTCCGTGCAAGGCATCTACCACACATGATGCCTTAGGAAAGCACGGAAAATCACAAAAGACTCCAGCCACCCAGGCTTTGGACTACACACTGCTGCCATCTGGTAGACGTTTCCGGAGCATTCGGGCACAGACTGCCAGACTCACAAACAGTTTTTTTCCCACAAGCCATCAGGCTTCTCAACCAGTAACACTAACCTATTGATCATATTGATCACTGGTAAATTATGCCCTGGTCACTTTACCTAATTGAATGTACATATCTATCTATCACTGCCTAGAAATGACCCTGTGTTGTACTGTGCAAGTGAACAATAAAACACTTTGACTATGACTTTGACTTTGACTGTCGAAGTGCCTTGAGTTTGAAGCAGAGTAGAACCTTCACAAACTGGTTGGCCGAGATGTAGGACATTTTCCTTTTTGGATTTCCTTGTTTTTACCATGGATGTATTAATTGGTTTTTACTCAAAAGCTCTGAAATTATGAACTGCAATTACACTGTATTCCGCTAACATTGCATTATGTTATGGAACGATGTAGAACTGACAGTAGCCTAGGCTATAAAATGCAAAATCATCTCGCCTTGTTTAAACCTGTGCAGCTGTAGTGTAGCAAAAACCAATGCCTTCTACCGCACTGCCCAAAGTAATGGAAATGCAAAGCTGTTTTAAATTATAATCATCCTTACATTTTTTTCTTCTTGACCTTTCAGAAAGCTTCTGGACAAACCCTCAATATCGGTTAAGGGTTGAGGGTTTACGAAGCGATCATCAGCAGGGGGAAAACATTCTAGTGTCTCTCTTGCAAAAGCCTGAAAAGGGAACAAAGCGGCTGAAACCAAATCTTCACATTGGTTTCTCCATTTTTAAGGTATGTTTTTTTTTTACCCTTTTAAGCTTCTACAATTGGGATGCCTATTGGGATGTAAGAAAATATATATCATACTGTATATCATTCAGTATACATGTGTGCAGGTGCATTTGAAGCTAATGACTCAGTTTGTTTAAAATGTTCTCAATCAGACGGCTTTGAATTTGTATGTCGTTTAGTCCATATATATAGAAAAACCACAGGCCGATGGACTGGGCGGCGGAATTGCAATAATCCTTCATGATGCCATCAAAACCATCCCATCTCCGTCCTCATTTGACTACCTGACATTTAAACTTTCTGGTCCCACACCCTAGCCTGGGAACCAGACGAATCTGCGAGCTCATGTTTTATTTGCTCTGGCAGATAGGTCTGGCCACTCCCGTTCAAACTGAATCCCACCCATCCTGAAAATGGTCGGGCCAATCACAACGGTCGGGCCAATCTAATATGGGGTGGGTTTGATACGATCACTGTACAGAGGAGCGCCGTTGAGGCATTTTCGTAAACAACTGAGAATGGAATGGTCTGTTGAATCCGCTATCGTGGCAGTATTGAACAAATTGGATGGTATATTTTCTCTAAAAGAAGAACAAACAACTACACTTAAAGCTTTTGTTGATAGAAGATGTGTTTGAAGATGTGTTTGCCGTACTTCCGACAGGATTTGATAAAAGTTCAATTTACCTACACGCTACGTCACACATTTTGTTGTTCTGATTGGTTGTATGTCCATCCAATTGCGTCCAGAGGCATTTTGGTCTGTGCCCGTTGTTAACGCCCCTTGGAAATCGAATATGCACTGAGAGTTTCCAGACTAATAAGCATTTGCGAATTGGCCTCTTCTGGTTCAGATCATACCTCTCCTGGTTCAGATCATACCTCTCCTGGTTCAGATCATACCTCTCTGACAGGCACCAGTTCATCAAAATTTAAGACTTTTTAATACCTTTTATGGATTTACATTTGACATTTGACTTTTAATACATTGCAGGGTCCCTGATTATACATTGAGTAAGTAAATAATGTAAAGACGTGCTTCTTCTACAAGAGCTTGAAATACAATCGATATGTTTGCTGCTTACCTACACCACTCGTTCCAACAAATAGTTAGATTTTTGAAAATAATTTGCATAAAACTTGATTGAAATTGGATAATGTTACGATTGGCTTCAGGTCAGTTAGTTCAGGTTAGAATGAATATGCAAACAACCTCATGAATTGCAGCCTAAACATTTGTCTTTTAAATGTAAGACAGGACATGTCCATTAGCTTAGCTCCTGAGGAGACTTCAGCAGCAGCTGAGGACTGAACAATATTGAAGCATTAACCATCTGCTGGGTGCAGCAAGGCAGCATTTTGTTCTTTCATATATGAGTGAGAGTCTGCCAGATTTGAATCAGTCAACAGTAATATGCCAACATTTTATTTTGCATTAAAGTGACCATGTTTTTCTTAAACATAAACTTATATTTTATTAATAATTTCAGGTGACCGAACAAGTAAGTACAATTTATATTATATAAACTTTTATTTTTATATATTATATAAAAATAAAAGTTATATTCACAAAGCCATACCACTGCTTTAATATACAGCTGGAATACAATGTTGAAAGATTCATGAAAAAAGCATTTTTATTCCAGCATCGGTCATTGAGGGGAAAGTTCCCAGCCACGTTCTTCATCACCAACTCGCCTGTAGCGCAAACAAAAACCTACATGAATTCACGTGAGGTCATGGAGATGTTCAAGTTGACTCCTGACGAATACCTGATTGTGCCCTCCACTTTCAAGCCAAATGAGATGGCCTCATTTGTTCTGAAAATTCTCTCCAAGTCAGAGACTCATGTCCAGTAGGCTCAAACTCTCGACTCTCGACTGATTATCAGATTATCAGTGCACATTTTCAGTTTTTGAATTACAATTTGCCTTTTTTCCAGTGACCATTCCGGTGATAGCCACAGTCCAATTGAAAAGGTATGCAGGATGAGATCCTATATGTTGTTAATGGTGCATTGTTTTTTTCCCCCAATATGGCTAATTTTGTCCTAATTACATTTCTAGCCCATAATGACTGACACAAATCACAATGATGAAAAGAACAACACCATTTTCCAAAATCATTCTGATCAGGTATTTTGTGTTACTCAAAAAAAATCAAATCAAACAGTGGTCTGTTTAACATCCACTTGTCCAATTGTTCTTAAAAAATTGGGGATTATTGGGAATCAATACATATTAAATCCTACTATGCCATGTATTTTACCATTTACACCATAGTACTTTACATTTACATTTTTCCAGTTTGAAGAAGTAAATGCGGAGCAGCTCCAGAGAGTGCTAAATGAAAACATACTTCAAGGTATGGCCTGAAAAGTTGCATGAAAGCACTAAACCAGAACTGATTAAAGGAAAAGAGGTAAAAGAATAGACAAGGACTCAATTGGCTGGAGCTAGAAATGCATTATTATTATTATGGATGTCTAAAACATAGTATTTTTTATAGAAGTGTTAGGGCCAGTGTTGGCGCACTCACCACTGACCTTTACACCTGGCATTAACGTGCGTTTTGGGCAATCGGATATCGCTAAAACACATTTAATTTACACCTTGCATTAGAATGCATCTCCACTGTCAAGATTGATATCGGATATTGATCTCAAAGAATTTGATAATAGAATTGTACTATTGCGTGTCAATTCCCCACAAGTGAAAAACTGTTTGAAAATCTGATGATGGCAGGGCCTACCGAAATCGATTTGTTTTCATTTGTCACTGAGTCACTACATACACATACACACAGCTGCCAGGCAGATGATACGCTTTCAACTCCTGATTAGTAATATAGTGCACTTCTTTTATTTCTTTATTATAATTCGCAAGGTCAAGACTTAAGTGACTTGCTTGCTACGACCATGCTCACATATTGTGTAACTACAGGGAACAAGTATGTGAGTATGTGAGAGCAAAAACTATACCTGTTAGACAGGTCTCAATCACTCTACATCAAGGAATAAAAATGACATACATACAGAACATAAACAGAAAACAATGGCTATATTATGTTTGGATTTAGGTCCCCTCTGGGTTTTGCTGTAGGCAACGTTGTAAGGTTGTAAGAAAATGTGGTTGAACCTTGAATTACTCAGTGTGGGTTTTATTGTTTTATATTCAAAAACGAGGGGAACCCAGTTACTCGGTTATATTATTGAATTCACTTTAAACATATTTTCCTGTAAAAAAAAATAACATGCTATAATTGTTTTGTCTCAACCAGCCACAATGGAGTTTCTGAATTATTATTTGCTGACGGATATTTTCATTTTAATAGGATATGTGAAAGCTGAAGGCTTTAGTCTCGAGGCATGCCGCAGCATGGTTGCCCTAATGGATGTATCCAACTACACTTTACATATTACATGAATAATTAATTGTTTAATTACCTTGCTTTTATACTGTTTACACAATTGAGGCTGGATTTAGCGAGCCTGCTGAGGAAGTAACTGATTAGGTTACTTTAATATGTTTACTCAGCCTTAAACAAACTAAGCTGTGCATGTAAACATATTGATTGAGTCAGGCTATGCAAAATATAAGAGGATTTGAAGGAGTTCCTTATGTCAAGATTTCAGACATCCATCACTGGCAAACTGAAACGTGATGAATTCTTGCGTTTGTGGAGGAAAGTCATCACCTACAAAGTCAGTAAATGATTGTACAAAAATATTTAAAAACTTTAGGATGTGTATTATTTCCATTAGTGAGACTACTATTTAAAACATAATTGTTTGTTTTGGCATTCATTCTTGGCTCCAGACTTTATGACCCATATTGTATCCAAACAGGACATCTTCTTCAAAATTGATCCAACCCGCAAGGGAACTTTGTCACTGCCTGAGCTGAGAAATGCTATCATGGCTTCAGGTAAAGAAAAAGTCACACAAACATTTCTGTAATCCACTAATATTTGTCAGTGGCACAAACAGCTATTTATTTGTATTAAAATGTATTAAAATACATGTATTAAAACAACTACACTGGAGACAGGGAATTGGTTATTTGGAATAAATGGTGGTCAATAAAGGCATCTACCTGAGAGAATGTTTGTTTGTGTCTCAGGGATGAAACTCAATGATGATATGCTGAACCTGATGGCTATTCGGTACAGTACCTCTACTGGAAATATCAGCCTGGAGAGCTTCATCAATCTAGTCCTTCGTTTGGACTGCATGGGAAGTAAGTTGTTAAATTACTAAGAATGTTTCATTCTGTTTTTCATCAACCATTTTTGGTCAATCTAAAATGTGGTCACTTTAGAAACCATCTGAATATACAGTTTACAATTTCTCAATTTCTCATATTTTCAAAAACAGAAATCTACCAACAACTCTCGGATGGAAAGAGCATGTCTCTCTGTGAATCTGAGGTAAAACATTACTATGTTATAATATTTCTAGAGGAATCTATACACAGGAAGGCAAAGGATGTATGCATAGTTACCTCTATTGTACTGTCATTATCTAACTTTGCATGTTTATTTTTTAGGTATTATTTTATATCTAATCAAAACATTAAAATTAAGTCACTATTAGGCTAACTTGCCTGCCTCTGATTGGTCCATCCAAAAACTGGACTGAGAGTAACCATTTGGATGAAGCCCAGATTTAGGGAATCATTTTAGGTTACCACACACACAGCCCCCTACAAGCTAGGGGCATTGTTGTGTGATTAAAAGCTCTGACTAAAACCTCTTTGCGTAACACAGCTGGGAGTTACATAAGCATGTATGATATATGCTTCCCAGCAGGGAAAACCCAGTGGCACACTGCAGTCATTGCTATTTAAGAACAAATGACACATATTTTAATGTTTTAATTAAAACAATTTTCATTGACAAAAACATTGAAAATGTATATAAAAATGTGCTCAACGCCTTAAACATGTGCCACATTTGCAGCTTATATGGACCACTCTTCACTGATTTTAGAACAAAAGTTAGCCACATATACATTTTCCTTCGACCTTTTGAATGACTTACCTCAGAGGTAAAACAAGTGATTGGTTTAGCTTTAGGACAAGGCTGCACATTAATGTCGATTGGATTCAATGTATCTCATGTATCTCTTATTTCTAGTGGATGCATATCTCAATGTACACATAACCTGACCATCAAAAAAGAAGATGGATGGACACCTTTTTTTTCATGAATATAGTCTTTGCTTTCACTTGATGATCAATGTATTGTTTGCTGTTATTTTCGCTGTGTTGCCAAACCTGTTATAATCTGTGATTAAGTAAGTATAAAACAGTATAATCCAATTATTTGTCTTGATGGTGCTACCTATGACGTGCCTATTATGTGTTTGATGGAACATTGTATTAAAAAAGGATAATGTGTCACTATTCCAATTATGTATTGTGATGTCATGAGAGGCTAAGGACTTGCAGGATGCTACATTCCCTACTGCTGGCTGCAGGGCTACAGTTGGTGCTACATGGCTCCCTACTAAGATCTAAAATTCCCACAAGCAGCCAGGTGGGAACAAAGCAATGAATCGGCACACCTGGGCTGCGGTCGAATAGTCTTTTTTGCTTAGGAAGGTTACTGAGTGAATGACCCGGAAGTATCTAAGTGGCAGCCATTGATGTGGTGGATTGTCTTTACCTTGTCGTTTAGTGACTATATAAAAGTACAGGACTCAGAGAACAGATGAACTTGCTTATTACGGAGAGCAATCGTACATGCAAACCGGAGTTAGTTCAAGAAGCAACTTCCTGACTCCTCCGGAGTGCAGGCTTATATCCAGTTCTTGTCTCGCCCAGGACAGATACAGTCTTAAGTTCAGTTCCTGCTTCCACATGACTAGGCACACAATTAGACAGAGGGCACTGTTCCTGTTTTCACATGACTAGGCAACAGATTAGACAGACAGAGGGCACTGTTCCTGTTTTCACATGACTAGGCAACAGCTGTTAACTTCCACTAATATGTGGTGTTCACATTTACGCATAAGAGAAGTAATGATATAAAATAACGTTCATTCATAACATATTCATTGGTAATTAGTGTGGTTGCAAAGCATTAGTGTGGTTGCAAAGCAAGCCACACGCGAATAAAGAATATGCAAATGAGCCGACATTATTCAGTCAATGACAAGTCCGGTTGTAGTTGGAGTATCCAACTACACTTTAGGAGATCTCAGTTTGTATTAATATTACAAAATAACTCAAAACTAAATTAAGACACAGGACTTTGCTGCAAATGTTTGAGGGAAGATACACGTTTTATTTGTGTTACTGATAGATGATCATTTGACGTGGAATTGTGAGTCACTTCCTTGAGGCCCTCTTTCATATAGAAGAGGTCTCTAGCTAGAGAGGTCTCTAGCTCACTCCCAAGTGTCCTTGACCCCTAGGTCACCCACTAATTGTATCACTTCCTGTAGGGCTACGACCCCCGTGTTGAAAATGTTTGCAGTTTTTTGAAAATCTTTTTCGTCTCCATTTTACTTTATTGCTTGCATTTATGCTTCAGAAACATTAAAAGCGCTATTAATAGGTCATGATTATCTCGTTTATCCTGAGACCGGGCTGGCAGTTGTCAGCTGAGGCACAGGGTATTGCATTGGTTCTCAATGTGTGGCAGAAAATGATGATACACCTAAAGTTTGCCTTATTATGAGAGAATGCATGAGCCTCCATTCTGATTCCAGTTGCTTTTGTTATTAGGTATTCACAGAGTATCTGTGGATACCTATTGTTATTGCTCTGGATATTCTTATTAGGTTTTCACAGAGTATCTGTGGATACCTATTGTTATTGCGTGAATTGTTCTTATTATTCTGATAAGGAAACGCCTATAGCTCAGCCCCCGATTGGTAAAAAGTTGTGAAATTTTCTTAGGACATATGTATCCCCGATTAACAGGTCTCCAAAAAGTTTGGGACCACTTCGCCCATAGGGGGCGCTATAATTCGCGGTCAAATTAAAACGCTCAGCCCCGCCGCCCTGATGGCCGAAAATTTATGAAACTTGGTATACAGGCCTTATTTGACATGCTGAACATAATGTCCGTCGGGTAGATTTTTCTGTACAATGAAAATTTTGAGAAAACTTCAAAAATCTTCTTCTATATAACCACCAGAGCAAATGACTCAATATTTGGTAGACATGCTCTATGGACGTGTCTGATTAAAAATCCTATAAAGAATTTAAAAAAAAAAAGTATGGCAGAGTTATGCGGAAATGAAATTATTTACATGTGCGAACATTATTCTATCAATCACAGCTCTGCTTCACAAACAGCTAGGGCCTTGAAACGTGGTAGGGCCATAGAGGGCATAACCCCTGACAACTGTGACAAATTTGGTGCAGATAGCTAAGAAAATGACGGTCACAGGGTCAATTTAGGTAAATGCTCATCTAAGCGCTATGCACCACTTCGGAATGGATGGACGAAAATATCTGAAACTTGGTAGAGAGGACTTATTTGACATGCTGAACATTTTTGCCTCCTGGACCCATAAGCTTCGCCCATAGGCGGCGCTATAATTCACTGTCAAAGTTAAACGCTCAGCCCCACCGCCCCAATGGACGAAAATGTCTGAAACTTGGTATACAGGACCTATTTGACATGCTGAACATTTTTGCCTCTTGGACCCATAAGGTCCGTCAGGATAGATTGTTCTGTACAGTGAAACTTTCGTGAAAACTTCCAAATCTTCTTCTACATAACCACTTGGGCAAATGACTCAATATTTTGTAGAGATGCTCTATGAACGTGTCTGATTAAAAATCTTATAAAGAATTAAAAAAAAAAAATTAATGGCCGAGTTATGCGGAAATGAAATTATTTACATGTGCGAACATTATTCTATCAATCACAGCTCTGCTTCACAAGGTGCTGGGGCCTTGAAACTTGGTATGCACATAGAGGGGATAGCCCCTGACAAGTTTGCCAAATTTGGTGTAGATAGCTAAAAAAATGACATCACAGGGTCAATTTAAGTAAGTGCTCAGCTAAGCGCTAGGCACTACTTTGCCCACAGGGGGCGCACAATCACACCTAAATGCCATAAATTCAAAACATGAGTCGGATCCACTCCGAATCATGGGGAACATGGTGGTAGCCAATTCATTGAGTAACGTGCCACCACGAAATGCAGGAAAAGGGCGGTCGCTGGGGTGGTGGTCGCTGGGGTAGTGGGCGCTGGGGTGGCGGGCGCTGGGGTGGCGGTGCACAAGGGTGAATACCTTTTGAGGCTGCTAGCAGCTTTAATTTATTTATTCTTGTATGTAATGCTGTGATCTATCTCTTTTAACGTTTGGACTGTTCTTGTTTGAACTCAGGGCACCATTGAAAATGAGACCTTGGTCTTCCCTGGTGAAATAAAGGTTTAAATGAATTCAAAAAATTATTCATAATTTTATATATGAATATATCATATTGCTTATGTTTCTGAAGACCAAACAGAAGCTAAATGGGATGTTTTGATATTTTAACTACAAAGTAGATCATATTTTGATAATAGTGTGCAAAATTTGAAATCTGGCACAAAATAATGGACCGTTTTCAGTTCACCTAAAATAATTGCAGAGCAAACAGTCTCTCGCTCCCTCTCTCTGTCTCTCTCCCTGTGCGTGTGTGTGTACGTGTGTGTGTGTGTCCATGAAGGTCACTACCCCATAACAGGGTATATAAGAGAGCTTCTCTGACACAAAACCTAACCCTCAACAGGTGGCTTTACTACGCTCTCTACCCAAAACAGACAGGTAAGAAGCTTCGCCACACACACACACACACACACACACACACACACACACACACACACACACACACACACACACACACACACATACAGACAGATGGACTCTCGTCTCTTAAACACATGCAGGTGCCGATAGACAGACGTAGAGGCAGTTGAAGAAAATGAGGAACAATCTGGAAGACTAACACACCTGCACACACGCACACACACAGTTAACCAAAGTTTATCTCAGGGTTAACTTTGGCAGGACATCGCCACCCCCTCCCCCACCCATGTCGAATGGAGACAGATAGCTGGGTATATGGAACTTAAGTGTTTTATTTTAAAACAAATGTATTATATTAGAGTAGACTTACAGGTGCATAAACTACCATTTAAACTGGATTCCTAAAAAGAGCATACATTAAAATTGATTCATGAACTAGAACAACAGAACAACAAGACAACAACGCAGTAAACAGAGGTAGCCATGGGTTGGATGGAGTAGGAATAAACCCTAACTGTAAATAATCCAAGCTGTATTGTCTGCATTTGTCTTCCACTAATTTGTCTTCTGCATATTGTCTTCGTAACGTGGGCCATTTTGCATAGCCCTACTACTGTAGCAATGGGATGTATATTCAATTCAGACTTTATTGTTTGGACGCGGGGGCCGTACCGCCCCCATTTGAGAAGGAAAAGAAGATGGTATAACAGCAGAGAATGAGGACGTGCAAATATACAAACATGAAAGACAGCAACATGGAAGGAAGTGACCTATTTTATTTCCCACTTGTCACACTGAATGGAGAAGTTGCATAGTGAATCGGTGTGTGTGTGTGTGTGTGTGTGTGTGTTACACAGGATGAAGCTGTTGGTGGCTCTCTCTGCGGTGCTGGCTGTGGCCAGTTGTGCCAGTGTATGCCAGGAAGACCAGGAGTTCCACGACTGGAAACTCAAATTCAGTAAGATTCGTTCACATTCACAACAAATGAAAACACAGAAGCTCATACTAGAACTATGTGATTTCCCTCAACGACCTCCATTGTTTCCTTTGCATGTGAACAGACAAGACGTACAGCTCTCCCCTCGAGGAGGCCGAGCGCAAGGCGACCTGGCTCAAAAACCATAAGCTGGTGGAGGTCCACAACATCCTGGCCGACCACGAGTACAAGTCCCACCGCCTGGGCATGAATGACTTCTCTGATATGGTAGGCACTGCAAAACACACATACACACGCACACACACACACACACACACACACACACACACACACACACACACACACACACACAGTAGGGTCTCACACCTCTCACACAATACAGAGGTTTAATGAGTCCGGCAGATTTAGTTCTCACTGACAATGCTATATAGGCCTATATATACACACGAATGGAGGAAATAAATCAGAT
>OOFB01030133.1:7309-18495 GCA_900323305.1 Trachyrincus murrayi
GGTGGATGACGCGCTGCTGCAGCTCTGCTCCTCTCAGCTCAAGCTGCTGCAGCTTTACACAGACATCCAACAGCTGCGCTCTGCTGAAGACATACAGCCAGGCCCCGCAGACGTGAGACACGCACACACACACACACACACACACACACACACACACACACACACACACACACACACACACACGTTTTTGCAAGCCTTTCCTTTATCCAATGCACTTTTATCTCTGCCCTAGTTGACCGCTTTAGCGCCATGGTTAGGATTATAATAATGTGATCCCTGTTTTCCCTCTCTCTCTCTCTCTCTCTCTCTCTCTCGCCATCTCTCTCTCACACGGACCCCACAGTGTGACTCTGCGTTGGGCGTGGAGGCGGAGCTGTCACGCGTGGACGCCATGCTGCGGCGATACGCCCAGCTGGCCACGCGGCACAGCGTCTCCTTCGCCCAGGACTCGCCGCTGCCCGCACGCACCTTCCTCTCCCAGCTGGAGTGTGGCGAGGGCGGGGGGGTGGTGGTTGTCCGCGCCGGGGACGAGGAGTGGAATCGGCTAGGTGACTTCTACACACACACACACACACACACACACACACACACACACACACACACACACCCCTTCCCCTCTGTATGACAAGCAGCATGAGTGTATTGTACATCATTTGAATATTGTTTGATTAAAATTCACTGTAACAGTGGAGAGTTTATCATTTCTAAATAAAATTTACACTGATTTCTTTCGCCAATGAAGAGAAGCCCATTAAGACGCATCAAGTCACTGCGTTGTCTATACTTGTGTCCACCAGACATTGGTGTAGGCCTTTGAACCCTCCTGTCTATTGCCCATCATCTCTTGTGTTTACATTCTATAAAGGTGTGGTGGATAAATGGCATCACTATTACCATTACCACTCAACTGTACTGACACAACAAAGCTACCTTGAAGAAGATATGTGTTGACTGTCACAGGTCACCAGTGAACTATGCAGGAGGAGACTCAACCGTGTGTGCGTGTGTGCGTGTGCGTGTGTGTGTGTGTGTGTGTGTGTGTCTCTCTCCTCGCAGGGAGCTTCCTGTTCTGGGGCTGTCTAACAGGGGAGAGCCCCATCCACAGAGTGTGTAACAAGCTGGAGCTGGCTGGCATCAGTCCACAGCAGCTCCTGGTGAGTAGGGGGGCTGGGCAGAGTCATCAGGGCCAGTGGATATGAGTCCATGGGATGACTTATACAGTAGCCTATATTGACAGATTGTTGTGGCAATATTTTTGACTATACCTCAATAGTATATAGATGTACCTCAATAGTATATAGATGTATTTTGGTATAATGGATTCTTTTAGGCTTTTTGTTGATGCGTTTTTTAACCATGGACATTGCCTCTGTCTCTTTTCTCTGTCTCTCTCTCTGTCTCTGTGTGTCTCTCTCTGTCTCTCTCTCTCTCTCTCTCTCTCTCTCTCTGTCTCTCTCTCCAGTCTCTGTTGCTCAGTGTGTGGCTGCACAGGGAGAAGGAGGTGATTATGAAGCCAGAGGACATCGTTAGGAACCTCCACACACTACTCATCGCCCTTAGCAACATGAAAGGTGGAGTCAAGTGTGTCTGTCTGTGTGTGTATACACACATGTGCCTGTTTCTTGTTTCTTTGTGTGTTGGTATATATGTGTGTGCATGCATTTGTATCCGTTTGTCTGTTGTTTTGCTCTTTATATCAAGTCTGGGTCAAGTCTTCTCTATCAAAATCAATATAAGAAATCTACAATGATGTCACTTTGATGCCCAGCCAGATTATATATATATTATAATGTCCTCTCCCTAATGCTGTGTCCCCCTAGGAGCAGTGGATGAGTCCTGGGACTCCCAGTCTGTCTCCCCCTGGTGGCAGCAGGTGCGCAGTGCGTGCGTCCAGTCCCACAGCGCTGGCGCTGCCCTGCTGGCCACTCTGGTGGCTCACCGCACTGCCAAGGCCAGCATCACCAGCCTGGCCGACAGCAAGGTACACACACACACACCTAACCGTAAACTCTGCGCATCTTGTAGCTCTGAATCACATTTTAATGCGTCATATGGTTAGGCATGAGCGCAGCTGTCGTGTGTGTGTGTGTGTGTTAGCTCCAGTCAGATTGGGAGGCGGTGTCTCTGGAGCTGGAGCAGTGGGCGGTGTGTGTGCGGCAGCTGGAGGACGTGCTGGCCCTTCAGACGCTGCTGTGGCTGCCGTCCCCGCTGGGCCCTGCAGGGGGAGCTCCAGCGCAGTGCTGCGCCAAGACCCTACTGGAGGGAGGAAGAGGTGCACTAACCCTGGCCTGTCATCTCTCTCTCTCACTCACTCACTCACTCACTCACTCACTCACACACTCACTCACACACACACACACACGCTCTTATTCAAGTGTGTATGTACGTATGCATATATAAATTATAAATGCTTTGTATGATGAATGATTCAATTTATTAATGTGCTTGCATGCATGTATGCATAGTGTACAGACATTAGGTCTGCATGCGTACATGGCATGCAAACAATGTATGTATGTATGCAATAGACTTGAATCTCATCCTATTACACTCATTACTATGATAATCCGGTATATCTGCTTCCCCAGATGGCTAATAGTTTTGGGGGCTCTTTTGCATACATTCTCATCGATGCCCATTGTTTTTCCTCACTCCTTTTCTCCCCCTCCCTCCCTGCAGGGGGCGTAGCGGACAGCGTGGCCAAGTGGGTGTTCAGGCAGGACTTGGCGCCCGAGAGGCTGAAGGAGATCCTGCTCCTGCACAAGAAGAGGAGCAGGGTGCAGACGGAGGGAGGGGAGAAGGAGGAGCAGGAGGAGGAGGAGGAGGAGGAGAAGAAGAAGAAGAAGGAGGAGGATAGCCCAGAGGACTCGGACAGGACGGCAGGTAATAGTCTCTTGGCTGTCAGACAGACAGTGGGTCAGACAGACTGGCCGATACAGGGCTGTAAAATCAAGCTATTTTTGTCTCAGCTTGTCCCGTTTTCTGACTCGACAGTCATGACGACATGACGCTCTTCTTTTCATCTCTTCATCTCGCCCTCTTCTCATCTCATATTTTAACCGCTCGTTCGATTCCCTCGCCTGTACTTTGTCCTCCTGAACTCTTCCTAACCTGCAGACTGACTGACTGTGACTGACTGAAAATGTACTACGTGGACGAAAATAAATCACCCAATATAGGACAAAGTACAGTACAGTATCAAGAAAAGAACAGGTCATACTGTATGCTGCTGTGCAATACGACTGTGCTATTACTATCTCAATCAAACCTGTTTTACGTCATTTCATCTGCTGTAGAAATGATTAGCAAACCCTCCCCACACACACACACACACACAAATACATGCACACTTTTCAAAGCATTAGACAACACATAAAATATACACCACTCTCTTTCTCTCAATAGTTGGGTTTTATTGTAATCATATTTTAGATGGGAAGAGGCATGTCTGACAAGAATACCATGTGAACGTGACACCTCTGACAGAAACACACCGCACCTCACTTCACACCCCTCGTGCAACCATGCAATGGTTTCCTTGTCCATGGTAGTTTAGCTTCCTGGTAGGGTGGAGTTTCCAAGCAATCACAATACTACCCCAGTATCCATTACTTACATTATGTTTTGATATTTTCTTGATTGGGTTCACGGATCTAAGGCCAATGTGAGATGACTATATACAAGATATACATGTGCACAAAGCAGTGGTTGTTTAGTTAAGAGTTAAAGGTGCTGTAGGTAAGGTTTAAGCTAATTTCTTACCAATCAGGGCATCTCTTGATCATCCCTGATTGGTTCGGGGAATCCATCTTGCCTGTCAGTCACAGACTGCACACGTAGGAAGGGCGGGAGCAGAGAGGGAGCAGACGTTTTTTTGGTTGTTTAGTTTCAAAATCTTGCTCTCTTCTGCTCTCTTCTGCTCTCTCTCTCTTTACCACTCTCGAATCTTACCTACAGCAGCTTAAACTCATTGGAAGTGTAGTGTAGATTGAAATTATGAATTTAATATTTTATATACATATATATATATATATTATATAACACCAATCAGCTTTGATTCAATGGAACGCTGGCCTGTTGATTCGGTGGCTCGGTGGGCAGATCAACTTGCGGGTCACTTTCAGAGCTGCTGGTGGCGGTGAGTCAGCGCTTTCCGGACTCCCTCTCCCCTGACCTGCTGCTGGCCCACTGCTGCTGGGAGTATGTGGTGCAGTGGAACAAAGACCCCGAGGTACACTCACTCACTCCTGCGTCATTAAAGTCTGATAAGTCTGATGTTAAAAGTCACATGGCCTCCGGTCCTGATTGTCTTTGTGTCTGATCTGTTCTCCCTCCCCAGGAGGGACGCCATCTGTGCTGGGCCGTGGAGCATCTCAAGCTGGTCTCCAGCCCCCACATCCAGCTGGGTGAGTTGTAGGGTTTGAACCCGGTTAGCTGTGCACCTGTACCGATGCGTTTGCTTCATTACTGTGCTATAGCAAATGCTCTGCAATCCATCCAGTCATCGAGTCACTTTATGGAGTCACTGTATCGAGGCATCAGATATAAACTCAGATACAACGTTTTTTTCCTTTCCAACAGGGATCTCCTCCATGATGTGGAGCACATTCATCGTCAAGCGATTCTCCGCTGCGGCCTTCCTCATGGAAAAGGTGTGTGTGTGTGTGTGTGTGTGTGTGTGTGTGTGTGTGTGTGTGTGTGTGTGTGTGTGTGTGTGTGTGTGTGTGTGTGTGTGTGTGTGTGTGTGTGTGTGTGTGTGTGTGTGTGTGTGGTCTAGTCTATGAAGTATGTCTCCTTATATGATAACGTAAACAATATAATATGTTCACAGGTTGGGAAGGCACCCAAAGATCGCTTATGCCGACGGGTGAGTGCATTGCTCCCAACTCAAAATCTACTCAAATACAGAAACTGTCTACTATGATGCATTTTTGTGTGTGTGGTACGGACATTCAAGTGGATGCCTCCTAATATCTCTGTGTCCTGTGTTTGTTGGTGTCTGTGGGCATCCACGTGTGTGTGCGTGCGTGTGTGTCGTATTGTTTCCCCCCACCCCCCCCCAGGACGTGGGTATGTGCGACAAAGCCATGACTTCGTTCCTGGGCTCCTGCGTCCAGCTGCTGCAGATCCTCATAGAGGTGACTGGACTGTTGGCTTACAGCCAGAGCCCTTTTTCATTCATACACGACACCGTAAGTGGGGGGGCGCACGTGCCAAAGGTGCATGGTGGTGGACGGGATGGTTCGATGCCTCGAGTGACCGTAGCACAGACGCATGTACAGGACAGTTGGTGCCACGGTGCCACAGCTGTTTGTTGGTTTCGAACCAGATCGGGCATTGTGACTGTGTAGCCATGCCTCCAACTGAATCCTGGATCGGGGAACAGCTCTGTTAAAACACCAGCATGTAACTTACTGGAAGACGGGTGCCAGTTTGGTGGGGCGGGATTTGAACGCCTACTCGGCGGTGGCTAGCTTTGAGTAAGACGAGCGCATGCGCGTTTGTTTTTTGCGGTTTCCGTGCGGTGGATTGGAAATGGCTTCCCTCTCAACATTGTGTCTTTGCTTTGGTTTGGTTTCATGTTTTCGTGACTGATCATGGGACTACATTTCCCAACATCATTTGCCCCTTTTCCAAGCTAACCTTTTTTCCCCCCCGTTGTTTGTCCTGGCAGTCGGACTCTGCGGTGGAGGAGGTGCCCCGGCCGGTGCTGTGCGTGGAGGAGGTGTGGTGCGGGGCCGAGGGTCCGGCCTCCATAGCGGAGCTGGCCCTGGAGCAGCGCGGGGTCCACTTCCCCCTGGTCCAGCACCACTGCCTGCTGGCCTCGCTGCTGCACGCTGCCATGACCTTCGGCCTGCGCGTCAAACCCCTCAGCCTGTTTGACAGCAAGGTGAGCCTTTACATGCCTCTCAGACTCACCCATAGTCAAACCGTCAGCCTGTTTGACAGCAAGGTGAGCCTTTACATGCCTCTCATGCCTCTTTATTGTCTGCAACCCACGCCCTAACCACATTCCTCGTGACCCTAAGGGTTGCCTGCCAATAAAAAGCTTTCTGATTCTGATTCTGATTCTGAATCTAAAAACAAAAAAATGGCATCTCTATTGTGTTAGTTACATTTGGAGTTTTTATTTTTATTTTTTATTTTTTTACAATTTACTCAAACTATGCTCCGGTGCAAACTGACGTCACACAATGACGAGTCGCACGGGGACGAAAGATAATCAAACCCCAAATGTAGCTCTAAAACAATCTAAAACAAAAATGCACAAATGCGTTGGAGTTGAAATGTCTCCATGTCCTTGCAGGGCAAGAACGCCTTCTTCAGAGAGCTGACGTCCATCCAGCTGATGCCCAGTGGAGACATGGACCCAGGCCTGGTCTCCCTACGCCAGGAGGTGAGAGGCAGGATAGTGTACTGGTGTACAGTGTTCCCAGCTGAAAGGTTCTGGGCTCCATCCCCAGTGTCTGCAGCCTAATCTGTAGGCATCCTTGAGCAAGGCACCTAACCCACCTGCTCCTGAATGACCTGTATCTGAATTCACTGCAAGTCACTTTGAATGAAAGTGTCCGCTAAATAACGAAATAGTAAAATAATGATAACGTTGAACCGACTCTAATGATCCAAGGGTTTTACGCACGTTAGTTGATGAAAGTTGATGAACAGTATTGGTATTGTCCCAAATATCTGTTTGGGTCATGCATTTCTTTAAAAACCCTTTCACCGATGACGGATCAATGAAAAGCAACCGCCCCTCTTCTCTCTCTTCCAGTACCTGCTACGCATGCTCACCGCCTGGGTGCAGGCCATAGACGAGTCCCCGGCCTCCTCGGGGCCCAGCCGCCCTGCTCCTCTCCCGGCCAGCGGGCCGAGGGCCGACTGGTGGCCGTCGCTGTGCCTGGAGCTGGGCGTCCTGCTGCAGGTCAACCCCGACATCCTCCGCCGACACCTGGTCTGTGAGCTGTACAACCAGGGCCTGGACCCCCGGGCTGAGGAGGTGAGGGCTCTGATGGGGATTGGGACTGGCCGGCAGATTTCTTTAATATTCACAACATTTTACTCAGTTAAAACAGAAGGTTGTTGTACGGAAGGAAAATGATCTTAATCCATTAATAATCAATAAAAAATAAACATTGTCACTGACATCAGCAACTCTCAGGTTGACCTTTAGTCTTTGACCCGCATCCCCCAGGTGATGTTGGAGGTGGAGGACAAGGACGTGCTGGGCTCCCAGCTGCTGGTTCTGACGGGCCAGCGGCTCAGCTACTCCCTGCTGCACAGCCAGAGCCAGACCCAGGCGGCCATGGAGCTGCTGGCCCGCCTGCCCCCTACCCTCTGCACCTGGCTGAAGGCTATGGTGAGAGCCCTTCTGCTCAGAGGTTTACTTCATCATGGTTTAACCTTATGTTAAGGCTAGACTAAAGGTTAAATGTAACCTATGTCATGTACAGTTTACAGGCCTTGTATAATGCAGTATGTTATGTTTTTTTGTTTTTAATGCTGATCCTGCAGTAACGAATATACTGTACAGCTATGTCACAGCATAGCAACATTAGAAGAAGTTAGAAGTGGTTATTCCCCCCCCCCCCCTTGATTTGTGTTGCAATGAAACCAAATAACTCGGCTAATATAATATAACTGTGTGTGTGTGTGTGTGTGTGTGTGTGTGTGTGTGTGTGTGTGTGTGTGTGTGTGTGTGTGTGTGTGTGTGTGTGTGTGTGTGTGTGTGTGTGTGTGTGTGTGTGTGTGTCTAAAGGGGTGGGTGGTTTATTAAAGAGCTATATAGACACTATATATATTACCCCTCCACCTTTCTTTGTTTTGGTTTCATCCTGCTAGTTCCATTTACAGGTCTTGTCTTGTGTTGGTTTGGTCCGGACGGAGCGTTCAGACACTTAACCTCCAGAGCATTTCAAGAGTGGAAGCAGAGGAGTCGTTTTACATGTTTCTTGTTTTCAGACTTTGATGCTTGATTTAGCTCATGACAACCAGGCTTATTCTTCACAGTGGATAATTACATAAGCATTAACATAATTGTAAATAAAGAGGTAAGCAGAGGCGTATCTAAAAGGAAAGACAGGATATGAGTTGTTTTTAGATGGGTTTTACGCCCATTTGTCGTATTTTTATTTTTTTTGGAAATACACAACATACGTGTATATATATATATGGAGGGGAAAAGGGACTAAAGGGTAAGGGTCTCTTGTTGGGCTGGCTACGATGGAGAATAGTCATGGCCTTGTAATTCTACTACCATTCACTTAGTTGATTGCTTCCCTTACGCTAAAGGGCTTTAAGTATTACGCCGTTCGGCACTCTTATCCTCTGACGTGCCATTACGCAGTTCCTTCTCCAGCGATTCCTTCACTCGTACCGCCCTAGAAAAGTAACGGGGTGCATTTGAGAGAAATGTACTCAATCGTTTTGTTTGTTTTTAATTTATAGCCACAGATGGTACGGTTCGATCTGTGCATCTTATATTCTGTACATTCTATAAGTCCGGCCACCCTTCACAAAGGCTGCAGAATAAACAAGGTTTGATGCTTCTAACCAGCTAATGGTGGTCCTGTTGTTATTTTTGTCATATTGTGAGTTCCTCCGCCACCAAAAACATTTCCTTGGTAACTTCTTGTCACTTAGACTTCTGGTTCAGTCTAACAAACACCACACCTTTACAACCAATGAAGCACTAATGTTCTGAAGAGCACATGGCAGGACAGTTTGCCGCAGCGCCCCAATTAAGGACCATGGTAGTTAGTCCGTGTTTCGCTGGTGGTGTGGCGTGCCTTAGCAAACATATAAGTTCAAGTTTAGAGTTCTTAGAATTAGTGTGAAAGTGTGCGTTCAGATATCAAACCACACACACACACACCTCAGCTAAACTGAGGTCTCTTTATACCAGCAATGTGGCAGTATCTTTTCTTCCATAGATATTTATTTTATTATGATCTGGGTACAGGAAAGAAATATCATACAACGGGTTTTGCATTTACAAGGGAAATAGTTCAAGGACATTGGTGCATGTAGCATTAACTCCACTCTTTTTAGTCTTCACTCTGATTCTCTGGTCGTAAACATGAATACATACAAAAAAAAGACAACCCCATTCTGCAGGCCCTTAGATTTCTATTTGTCTCTCTCTCACACACGCACACACACAATTGTCAATCCCAAACTTTATACATGCATTCAGCAATAATTCAATGAAGTGCTGAATGCTCCACAAGAACAGTTCTCAGTGTTAAAGAAAAAAAAGAAACATTCCATACATCCAAAATAAATATTTAAATGGCGTCTGCCTTGAAGCCATTCCCTTATCATGCTAGAGACACCTTGCCTTTCTGTCTGTTCAGCTGAGTTCTAGCAGTTTGCCATTAACCAAATAGGGAAGGTGAGTAGAAATGCATTCCTTTATCCCAATTTTCTTTCTGAATGTCAGGAACTAAATAAGGTGCAACTGAACCCCCTTATTTTGTATTATTTTTAAGGACTTGAGGGAAACTGCTAGCGAGAGACTACAAACATGGGCATTATCCATCCAACTTTGTTTTGGTTGGTGGTCATGGCAACGAGGGCCGGTCAGGCATACTGGCTATGAGGGGCCGGTCAGGCTGCTCCTGAGAGAGCAGACTGGCTACGAGGGGCCGGTCAGGCTGCTCCTGAGAGAGCAGACTGGCAGCGGGGGCAGAGGCAGTCGGGTGTGTCCGAGGTGTAGCGGCGGCAGCGGGGGCAGCGTGCGGAGCAGGTGGGCACCACCGCTATGCTGTAGGTGCTGTCCTCGCGGATCACGCCCCCTGGACAGAGAGAGCGAGAGAATGATTGGGTATTGATTCGTTTTTTGATCCCTGATTGACAGATTGATAACAAGGTCTTAAAAATGATGGAAAATGTCAGTTACAGTTAAAAAATCTGTTACCGGCGCTAGTTAAATTAGCTTTGCTGCTTCGTTTCATGAGCAGCCAAGAGAAACCATACAAGTAATCGTTTTATAGAGGCCAGAAAGAGCAGAGTAACCACATATTGGCATTTATAAAACTACAAGCAATACATACGATAAATGACCGAGATAATCAACCAATCACTTCAGCACTCATTTGGTGTGCTTATAGCTTTGTAGATTACAGCATGTTTTGAACACGGGACTTTTGTCTGTCATAGGTGTTTGTATTGTTCTATGGTTCGTGCATTGCTTGTATTTGCATTGTATTATATAATACAGTACAATGCAAATCTAGGTCTACTGTGGATACAAATTTGTATTTCTTTATCTACAGTAGACCTAGAGCAGCCATTCTCAACCTATGGTACTCGTACCACTGGTGGTACTTGCCCCCCCCTGCTGGTGGTACTCGGAGGGATCCCGAGTACCAATAAAATCAAAACATGTACAGTAATACTATCAAAATACTACTACGAATGAAAATAAGCTTGAGATAAATGAAATTGGGGTTTAAAATAAGTTCTACACTTGTTTCGTTGTTTTTAGATTTAGAAACAAAATAAATGTTTGTTTGTGACGTTGTTTCTGACGGACACTACCTGTTGCGCGTGCACGATTATCTAAAATGACAAGCGAGCTAGTGATAGTGATAGTGATAGTGATAGTGCAGGGATGTTGCAAAACTGGCTGAAAACAGGAGGGCAGAGAAAGAGACGTGTGCAGGAGAACATTTCAAGCGCCAACGGAGTTCAACAAGTGAACGAGTTGGAGGACAGCGCACCGACCACAAGCGCAGGCTCCGCCAGCAGCGGTATGCACAGACGCAACGCCTTCCAGTACCGCTAGCAGCGCTGAACCCAGTGGGGAATCCACAAAGAAACAGCGCAAAGCAGTAACGATACGCAAATACAACGCGAGTTATATTACATTTAGATTCAGCTGCGGTGGGACGGAGGACGAGCCCAGGCCACAGTGCGTGATTTGTGGAGAAGTTCTCAGCAATAACCGTATGAAACCATCACATCTCCAACGGCACCTAACTAAACACGCCGTGCTGAAAGATAAACCACAGGATTTCTTCACAAGAAAACGTGATGCACGGAATAAGCGCAAGTCCACGATTGAATCCTGCTGTGTGTAACACCCACAGCCAAGGCACAGGAAGCATCGTATCGTGCCAGCCTCGATAGTTATTATTCTGTTCTTAATGTTCCCACTTGTTGTGTGTGTGTGTGTGTGTGTGTGT
>OOFB01030134.1:13930-24828 GCA_900323305.1 Trachyrincus murrayi
TCTCTATTTATCTCTCTGTTATTATTGTTTATACGTTTATATCTTTCTCTCTTTTATCTTTTATCTCAGTTTCTGACTCTCTCTCTTCCGCCGTGCTATCTCTCTCTTTCTGTGTGTGTGTGTGTGTGTGTGTGTGTGTGTGTGTGTGTGTGTGTGTGTGTCTGCCAAGCCATGGAATAGGTGTTCCGTGAAGCTTAGTTGTGAGCTGAAACGTGAGATGAAACTGCTTGTCATCTGAGCTACGCGACCGAAACACGCACTAAGGACAAATATACTATGACACCTTGTTGTTCCTCAATATGCAACAATGGTATCATCAAGCAGCAAGTATTATCCATTGTGTGACCGATACAACAGTCTGAATATAACAGTGAGAGAATAAAACCTAATCTGGAACAGAAATAAACACACCAAGAGAATTGGTGTAGACAAATGTGTTCTTGTTGTGAGCAGTCAAAATGCTCGATTGCTATCTCGTTTATTGTTTTTTGGTATTTCTTGTTGTTGTTATATATAGTATTGAATTGAGCTCCTAGCAGGGCAACAATAAAAGGAAAATGCAAAAATGTAGCATTTGTTTACTGGTCCTTCGCCATCTAGATTTGTGGTTGCCCCAGCAGTAATCGATGCTTTGATTATTCTCAGGCTCACTTGGGAGTTGCTTAGGACTCTGTGTCTGCAACATCAATACATGTAAATCTAAGTATAAATCTTTTGGAACTTAATACACCAATATATGTGCGAGTGCCGCGATTTCCACGACTCCACTCGTTGCATCCAGGGAAAAGCATATTGAATTATGGATGAAAGGCTTTTGTTATAGACCCACTTGTTGTATAACTCAAATTGGAAAGTATGTGCTCTATCCTAATGAATCACATTACTTGTAGCGTAGGTGTCGTATGCAGTCTGCTGTTGAAATAAGCTACTGTGAAAAAAACTAAAGCTTCTATGTCAGATAACGTCCAGCTGGCGGTGAATTTTTTTTAAAATATTTTCTTCTGACTGTCTGCTGTTTCCTTCACAGCCTACCTACACAGGGCTCCAGACTAACTCTTTTCATGTAGGTGCACCAGCAGAAAATGTAGGTGCACTCAACATTTTTCGTTAAAACGAAATGTGTTATTTTAATAACGCAAAAAGCAAAACCACAACATCACGTAGGATTGCTGCGTGGACGTCATGGTCCGAGTCGGCTACGGCAGAGCTTCAGTGCAGCCTAAACGTTTCCGAAGACACGCGGCTTCCATGGTATGGGAGCAGCCTACAAATAAGGTGGTTTGAACATTGCGCAACGTTTTGAGAAAATGTCAGAAAACACACAGGCGCAATTGTGGATGACGGATCGCCAGAAAAGGCGAAAAAAAATCACTACCTGTTCTATTCATGTTTATTAAATTCCCAACCCGTTATTATTAGTAGGTAGGGATTTTTGGTATGTTTTCTCCTCGCTTAAACATTGCAATAGCTGCTAAATACGTTCATTATTAAACCCTTCATTATTAAAACCATTACCCCACACCCCTTTTGCCGCAACCTCTTATTTCTATGGCTGGAGAACCCTAGAACATTGAATAAATATTATTACTATAACGGCAGGTGTCAAAGTGCTACCGAAGTATTGGAATCGTGTTCTAATACCCGAATACAAAACTAACGTAGGATAATTCGGTTATTCGAATATTTGGGGCCAGCCCTACCCGCAATTAAATAAACGATTTCTTATAATGGTATATATTCTGATCAAATGTTAAATATTCTCATTCTAATCGTGTATCTATTTATCAATCACCATCCATGCACTAGCGCAACTGGCGCAAAACAAAACACGTAAAAACAGCCGTCGCTTTTCCATACGTCAGCGGACTAATTTGCCTAATCTCAGACGGCGGTCGAAACGCAGACCACAACGGGCTGAAGGAACCCTTTAGTTCCTTGAAAAGTAGTATAAACACGCACAGAGACACACCTGCTCAATGTCAGGCGCACCGGTGCGACCAATGAAAATGTTCGGTCGCACTTGACAGATTTGTGGTTGGTCGCACTCTTGACGTGCTGTAGGCCGACCACTGTGGCTGCGTTTCAATTAGGGATGGGGGATTAAAAATCAATACATGTGACTATCGCGATTCTTTGCTTCCATAATACTTGCATCGTCAGGATGAGGAGAACGTCAATGTAATCTTAGTGGAAGCGAATGAATGGTACCGTCCTACAGAGGGCGCAATAGCGCTACTACGTTCTCTGTTCGGTTCATCCAGGTTCATTTAAAAAAGAACAGGCGGACCCCCATCGTGTTGTGGACCGAGGATCAGTATATCCTAACAGGAAGTGTTTTAGTGATTCTTCGACTATGTCATTAGACATACGGCCATACAATCGTACGATTTTTTTGGACAAGCCCTCAATGTTTACATATTCTAGCTGATCACACCGCCATATGGACACACATAACAAACGTAATTGGCTACAAAGTCTGAAGGTTGTGATTGGTCCAGATCATCAACAGTCAACGTTGCCTTTTAAGACGCCGAAGCAGCTCAGCCCCAGCCTCATGCTCGACAAGTCATCGAGCCTTATAATCGAGTCTTGGAACGGAGCCGGTTCCTAATGCAAATGTAATCTCGCTTACCTTCATTCTCTAGAGGTCCAAGCCGGTTGTTATCCGTGTCGTTAGGAATGGTCTTACCACTGTTTAGATTAGGAAAAAAGTGAAGAAGAACCATGGGAATACATTTCAGTCGTGAACACAAAACCGTTGACGGTTTACAACCGAATGACTTACATGCGCGGCACTTGGAAAATGGCGCTGTCCACACCAGTGCCTGCCGTGTCGTCTCCGTCCAGACCTCCATAACCGTCTCCTACCAGACTGGGAGCGGACAGAACTACAGACCCCGAGACGTCCCCCAGCCTGTGGCCTGGCCCTGCAGAGGCAAGGGGACAGGACACATTACAGGACAATCATACTAAATAAGGATACGCCATTACAAATAATAATAATAATTAAAGCTGCTAGCAGCCTCAAAAGGTATTCACACTTGTGCACCGCCGACCCCAGCGCCCGCAATTGGCAAAAATGTTCAGCATGTCAAATAAGGCCTATATAGCAAGTTTCAGAAATTTTTGGCCATCGGGGGGGCGGGGCTGACCGTTTAACTGTGACGCGACGTATAGCGCCCCCTATGGGCGAATTCGTCCCAGACTTTTTGGAGACCTATTCTTCCATGATACATATATGTGTGAGAAAATTCAAAACTTTTTACCAATAGGGAGCTGAGCTATAGGCGTCCCAATTTAAAAATAATAAGAACAATTCACGCAATAACAATAGGTATCCACAGATACTCTGTGAATACCTAATAATAATAATAATAATAGTAATGATTGGATGTGAAAGAGGATCAGCTGGTTAACAGAATGGCTATTTGTATTTTACGTATTTGAGCTGGGATATTTTTAGGAATGTCATATAGGGTTATTTTCTTCATTCCACACATTGCTGACAAATCATAAACATACTCATATATACTGTGGCTATAGCAAGGTATTTGTTTGTTTGTTTGTTTAAGTCATTTGTTTGTTGTTTAAGTGATCTGTTTGTCATTCTGGATGTTTCTATGTTTCTTCGGATCTGCCTCCATGATATTATGGTCTAGGCCTATATTATGACATTTAAACGTTAGATAAAGAAGCTAATGAAGCAATATGTTCATAATTATCTTATTATAATTTTAATGAAGCGGGAAGGAGGATTTGATTTGCGATAGTAGTCATACTGAGAGGACTTCGGGAAGGTCTTATCAATATTATTATCATTCATGTTTGGAATGTTTGCCTGCTTATACAAAAACAAAAAGTGACAAGCTAAGTCAGTTTCTCTCTCATGCCATGTTGAAGGTATGTTTTACTGGGTTTTAGACAGCCAAAGGCCTGTTCATTCATAATATTCATAATGTAAGATTTCCAAGAAGAGCGTCATCAGACAATAAGTCTGCCTATGACAACCACGCTGAGGCCATTAAAGATAAGAGTAGAAAACCTACACATATAATGATCATTATTACCATCATACATCACCTTACTTAAACAGGTTTAATGAAAAAAATCCACTGCCTCTTTCAAAGCATGAGCGACTGCCCTCTGCGTTATTCTGGCTAGCTAATTCAGAACAATGAATACAACTCCGATGTTCCCGTGTTTCCTCACCTTCCCTCGACAGCAGCGGAGCGCTTTATTCTCATTGGCCAGTCAAGCTTGACAGGTGTGTCTGTGCTTCTCGGATAGACTGGTGACTCATTTTAAGGTGAAGGAATAGGAGTTGGCAAGGGAGGGAGTGTGTGTGTGTGTGTGTGTGTGTGTGTGAGGGGGGGGGGGGGGTATGTCTCCGTGTCTGTGTGTCACCCGGTTCATTGGGGGATCATACACTATTCCGCACATGCACGCACACAGACGGAGACTCCGGCGTTGCAAAGTCCTTCACGGCCAGGGATTGGGAGCCGGGGAAGTTCAAATTAGCATGCTAAAACAAGTGTCATTGCACTGGGGCTGCGTCACTCTGACAGGACATACTGGGTGTTATCCAGGTTGGTTTGTCAGACGCACGGCCAGAGGGTAGAATCAGCACTGGTCAAATGTTGTATCTGTACATACAGACAGTTTTTAAGGGAACGCTATCAGCAGCTTGGTTCTTTTTACTGGGGTTTTGAAATTGCCCCCACTGGGGTTCCGTAGAAACCGTATATTGGTGTTAGAACATGCACAATCAGCAAAGAAATGGAGGAATGCTTACTTTTAAAACTAACATACCCCTTTAGAACCTAATTAGGCGTCCAAGACATCTGTGTCTGCAATGTTACATTAAAGTAGCAAAATAAAGACTATAGCATCATATTTAGAGGGATTTTAAAGTGTGATGCCAACACTTTTTATGTGATATTGGTTGTTTGGATATTTAAGTACAATTATATATTTAGTTCACATTTATAATTCATGTTCATGATTTGTTTAATTGGGCATTTGGGCAATCTAAATTTCATTACATTTTCTGTTCAGATCAAACCAGTTTAGTTTTTTGTTTTTAGAGAATGAAATAAGCAAAAGGCAGAAGGATCCACATTGAAGAGGAAAGAGGAGAAGTTTGGTTACCTGGTTACCTATATAGTGCACACTAGTGCACAGAACTCTGGTTACCTATATAGTGCACAGTAGTGCACAGAAATCTGGTTACCTATATAGTGCACACTAGTGCACAAAAATCTGGTTACCCATATTTAGTGCACTACTAATACCCATAATGCACCGTAAAAGAAGTGTACAACTAATGCACATTTATTTCAGCACTATATCCCATGATGCATAGCGGTTTTCATTGTCATTGGATTTATCCAATAGAGATGGTCCGGCACATACAGGTTCATTATGCAAATGAGCTGTCACAGGGTGACCCGCTAACGGCTTGTTTATGTGACCAACACACGTCACGCCGATGGATTTCCGGCACATAATTAGTGTCAGATTTCCTCCTATACGTATTCCCTCAATAGTGTACGATATAGTGTTCAATATATAGGGAATAGGGAACGAGGGAACACGTGAGCCAAATATAACACAGCAGAGGACATGCAGAGGACAACAGGCAACAGTAGGCGTGTCCACAGGAAGACGTGTGTGTCATCCTATGGGGGAGGGGCGAGGGGCATTACTTGGTTGGAGGCGGGACTGTTGCACGGCAGCCTCGGCGGCCGCTATGGCAATGCCGGCGTCCTCCAGGTGGGCCTGGGTGACGCTGCTCTTGCTCTGGCTGCGGGACGGCCCGTGGGAGCGCAGCTGGCCCTCCGAGGAGGACTTGGAGCTGCAGGGGCTGCTGTGGGACTTCTCCAGGGGGGTCATCAGGATGTCTGGAAGGTGCACAACAACATCATCAACTTGTAGGGCGCTTGGGTTCCGTCAGCTGCTTCCATTTTGGAACCAGTTCCAAGTACGTACAAAACATACCCGGAGTCGTTAAGCTCAGTCGTTTTTTGTTTTAATGGGCAAAGCACACAAGTAATGCGCAAATGTAGCGTGGACGTATTTTCAAATACGGCTCAAATATGTCTATTTTGGACATGGAAATCAAATTCTTATTGGATCTTTTCCACGCCTCTCTATTCCAAGGGTGTGTAAGTGCACGGTGCCTCTGGCTTCTATGTGCTCTTCTACAACAACTGTTTGCAACTGGTGATGACGTATAATTGGAGTGCGCACTCAGCAATTTATTGACTCGACTAAATGCATGGCGGAACGGCTAAAATGGTCAAAAGTGTAAATTAAATTAAATTAAATTCAGCAAAATGAACAAGAGAGTGGCGAAATGCAAATGACTAAAGATTCCATAGGGGATTTGAAAGAATTTGGATTCCATAAGTGGATTCAGATTTGGTCAAACCCCAAACCCCAAATCACTTGTGAAGAAGAACGAACAGTGGCAAATTCCACTGTATTTGATTTACAATCTACAATCTGTTCCTGGAACGGAGAATTCAATAAACTTTGTTATTGGGGCGGCATGCATAAGTACTGTAATTACAGCTGCTGAAAAGCGATTAGTAGGCGCCGTCTCCATGACAACAGGCTCCATCTCTATGACAACACAGAGTGACCGTTATTCAAATGATTACTTCTGCCGCTGAAGCCTGGTATTAACCAGCTGAACATTGAAAAAGGAAGATAAAGTGGGCAAAAGTGTGATTACAGGTTAAAGTCGTACAAGCAGAAGTTCTTGAGCAGTGGTTTTCAAACTATTGGTCGCAGCCAGGATGGCCACAATGAACACTTGTATGTGTTTTCTTTCAACAATGCATGCCTACATGCCTTGTCTGTTTCATTTGATCATTGGGGACTGAAAATGGGAATACTACATTGATGAACAATATACATTCGAGATGTTAAGTTATCTCACTTTCATGACATGGTAATGAGAATGTACAGCTGTTTGGCAGGTCCTGGGCCACCTCCACAGGTGGGAGGGTCCTGGCCTGTTCCAAAGCAGCACCTCACCTTTGGCCGGGTCGGGGAAGATGCCGTGGCTTCTGCTCTTGATCACAGAGTTCTTGGGAGAATCGTGGCCACTGTCTCCATGTCCCTGCCCATGGTGGCCGTGGGTCATACCAAGGCTGGGCCCCCCCATCATCGTTCCAGGTCCCAGGGACATATGCCCCATGGCCTGGCCGGATCCAGCCCCCGGATCCTGGCCAGTGTGGTGGTGCTGCTGGACTCTGTTTTGCTCGATGCTCTCGCTCTGCTCCATCAGGGCCAACCAGCGAGGCGTGTTGTCCAGCTGGGCCGTGTTTGATAGGTCGATCATCACCTGACGGACACAGCCAAACAACACCTAGCATTAAGGCCCCGAAATAGAAAATGGTGTATTTTTTATGGTGTAAAAAGAAGTGCTGCATTGGGCTTCTATCGCCGCAGTGTGCGCAGGGGGCTCAGTCAAAATAGTCAAACTTTCCCCACTCGCCTCCCAACACACCGCTGCCTGCAAGTGGTCAAAATGACCACGTGAATGATAGAGAGAGAGAGAGAGAGAGAGAGAGAGAGAGAGAGAGAGAGAGAGACAGATACAGTGAGAGTAACAAACAACTCATCTTAAGTCCAGAGGAGCTATGAAATACAAGCAAACCTGAGTAAACCTTGTTTTCTGCTGGTGAGCCCAACAGAAAGTCTGAGATTGTTACATGTTATGAGGGGATTTCTTTGAGAACCAGAGGAAAATAGATGGATATGGATTTAAGGACTTTACTACCGTCAAACCTAAGCTACACAAGTTTAGCACTCCACACAGGGGATGAGTGTCTCTCTCCTCTGTGTAGACGTGGAGTCATGACAGAGATGCTGACTTGGCCTCTTGTTAAGGCAGTCGTTAAGCTCATGAGGTTGTTTCTCAAAATGTAGCTCATGAGAGAGAGAGAGAGAGAGAGAGAGAGAGAGAGAGAAGCACAGGCTTCAGGCCACAGCAGGTAACATTTTAGTGGTTTAATTTAAAATCCACTCACTTCACCCAGGAAGTCATTTGAGGAGGATCTGCCGTAGTCCCACACGGTCACTTCCAGAGTCTTCCTCTTTAACTACAACACAGGTTCAAAAAGAGCTTTGCATTAAATCATGTTTCTAGTGGCAAAATGGCAACATCTGCATAACAATGTGTACATGGTTTTGTGTTTGTGTGCGAGTGTGTGTTTGTGTTTCTGTGTTTTTGCCGTTATTTATCCCTTTTATATTTATGTTCTGTACCATGTTTATGACTGTAAATACACTATATGTAAAAAATATATATTATAAATCTAATGCCATCTAAAATGATGGCATGTACGACTCTGCTATGTGAGGATTTGTGTATATCTGTGCATGTAGGTGTAGGTGTGTGTGTGTGTGTGTGTGTGTGCATGCACGTGCGTGTGTGTATGTGTGTGTGTGCGTGCGTGCGTCTATGTATGAGTAGGCAGGGATGGTTAATCTCATTTGATCTGCAGGGGGGGGGGGCAGAGACTGAGCAGTGGAGCAGCATTTAAATGGCTGCCATGGCCAACAGGGATGCGTGATTAACAGCAACCAGCCTGCACAGAGCCCATGAATCCTAGCAGCCTTTATAGACACGGCCCCCTGTACTCTCTGAACAGTAGCGACCCCGGCTCTCACTCCTCCTCAGCACCGTAATTACACTCAGGGTGGTACCGCCGGGACATTCAAGAATCTGTTCTCTCGTCGCAAGAGAAGACATTAAAACTAAACACTCTGACTTAGAGAGACCCCCCCCCCCCACACACACACACACAGATTCACACCTACACACACACACACACACACACACACCTATACGCATACAGCGGACGAATACATATCCCTGACATTTGGATGTTGTTCATCATCATCATGTTGTTTTATTGTTGTTTACACGCGTTTACTGGCTGCACGGGAACACTGAGAACAGCCCCGGTGGCCGTGAACTAAAGACTGTGTGTATGTGTGTGTGTGGGTCTACTCTACTGTGATGCCACGTGTACCTGCTCCAGGTGGATGTTCTTGTAGATGACCGTCTGGTTCCACTCTGGGTTGACGGTCCTTTGGGCATACTTGGTCCGCCGCTTGTTCTCATCACTGCGGCAGTAAGACCATTAGAATTGTCAGTCGGTAGCCAACGACACCTCGCCATCTGTCGCGCATGCCCATCACTACGGCCAATGGTCACCACACCGCACTGTTCACTATGTATTCACTATGTGTTGAATGGACGGATGTTGAATTAAAAATGACTCTCAACACCTGCCAGGGAGAACGTAAATAAGTAAGGAACAGAAAAAAGGAAAAAAACATGAAACCGACCGAGATATGATGTCAGTTTAAAAAGCTGGTCCTATTTGCTCGGATCAGTCTACAGCTGACGACTTCAACGACGACAAACACATTGCTTGAATAAAATCAATACAAAAATAAGTGAAAAGAAAACAGTGAAGATGAGTGCAAAGAGACACACACGGACAAGAAAGAAGCACGCAGAGCGAGAGGAGTGAGAGGAGACATTCAGTGTGAAATGGAGCATGATATGGATAGAAAGGGAGCCGGGGGGGGGGGGGGGGGGGGGGGGGGGGGGGGGGGGGGGGGGGGGGAGGGGGGGGGGGGGGGGGCATAAAGACAGAGAAGGTAGAAAAGAAAAGTAAAACAACGACTAAAAGGAAAGGTTAGGAGCAGCGCAACACTACCTTGCATTCTGGACAACCATGACTTGTCTGAGGCAGTAAGGAGAGGGGGTAAGGAGAGCGGATATCACAAATAAGAAAGATAAGCAAAACATACTCAAAAGAGACAAGAAAATAAAACCGTACAAGAAGTAGAACACAAAGGAGTTAACGGGAAGACGGTAAAGAACACACCCCTGTTTTGTGTCAAAGCAGAGAGAGACACACAATTTAAAAATAAAAACACAGGAAACCCAAGAACTAGACTTACAAGTACGTACAATTTACACAGATACATTTAACAGTCCAAATAATACACTTAACATTCTAGTATCGTTGGCATGTGTTGTCTAAAAACTTGATCGAAGCACTTGGGGACACAATTATGACTCCAAATAAATAAAGAGAGAGAGAGAGAGAGAGAGAGACAGAGAGAGAGAGAGAGAGAGAGAGTAGTGGTTGGTCGGGGCGGTGGGACTAGTCCCTGTAGGTACGGAGCGTGTAGAAGGAGAGCTCATATCATCTCATAAACAGGTCTGATCGGGCTATTAGCTAAAAGCAGATGCTGTTAGGGAGAACATTAAGGCGGTATTGATTCTCTCTCCTTGCTCTTCACAATGCTCTTAAGAGGAGCGTAATGTAGGTCAGCGGAGGATTGCAGTGGGGGAGGTATAAGGATACCGGACAGGGCCAGGCACAGGACGATCAGAGTCAGCCCCGTGCTTTGGTTTAGAACCACAAGCAAGCACGACCCTGTGTTGTACAGACAGACAGAAAGACAGACAGACGGATAGACAGACAGACAGAAGGACAGAGAGGCAGACAGACAGATGGATAGGCAGACAGATAGACAGACATAACGACCGATAGACAGACAGTAGAATGATATATATAGATGATTGATAGATAGAAAGACAGATAGACAGATAAATAGGTAGACAGACAATCAGACAGACAGATCGCTCGATCGATATAGACAGACGGAAAGACAAACAGACAGACAGACAGACAGACAGACAGGTAGATAGATAGATAGATAGATAGATAGATAGATAGACAGATAGATAGATAGATAGATAGACATACAGACAGACAGACAGACAGACAGACAGACAGACAGACAGACAGACAGACAGACAGACAGACAGACAGATAGATAGATAGAGTAGCTGAATCCTT
>OOFB01030134.1:25199-57269 GCA_900323305.1 Trachyrincus murrayi
GATTGCAGTGGGGGAGGTATAAGGATACCGGACAGGGCCAGGCACAGGACGATCAGAGTCAGCCCCGTGCTTTGGTTTAGAACCACAAGCAAGCACGACCCTGTGTTGTACAGACAGACAGAAAGACAGACATACAGACAGACAGACAGACAGACAGACAGCTGGCCATGGTCATACCCTCTTCCAGGTAGTAGGTAGACCTTGACAAAGGGGTCAGAGTAGCTGTTGTTCTCCCTCTGAACCAGGTTCCTGGCCTGCAGAACGTGGACTATCAGGTTACCCAGGTTCCTGTCATAGTTGATTTGGAGCTGGAGGAAGAACAGAACACACTGGAGAACAACCGGAGAACAACCGGAGAACACTGGCTGATGGCATTACAGTAGAATGGACGTAGATTGAGGGACTACACTGCTTTTCTTTACCTGAATTTCTCCAGTGACGAGATGGGATTGGGTCTTCGACGTCTCCACTGGCTGTAAAACAAACTATTGAATTATAATTATAATGGGAGGTTATGATTATGATATTCATAATGATGTAGTCATAGTGGTAGTAGTCACAGTAGTAGTGCTATTCATAGTAGTGGTGGTAGTACTGAAATAGGAGCGCCCCATAGGAACAAAAGACCGATTCCCAGAAGGGTTTCAGTGATAACCTTGAGTTTGGGTCGTAGTATGTCTGTGACGCTACCATGGAATATATTTATTACCAGATAAGAGATAGATGGCCTGCCCTTGTGAAGGGAGATGGTTAGAAGAGAGTTTTCACTAGGTCTGAGCTTTGGGAGATGTGGTTGTGTGAGTGATGGAATAGGCCTTTATCACAGAGGTGTGATAGTAGGGGTGAAAACAGGTGTAGTAAGTTAATTATGGGTCTGTGCCCATAATTAACCCCATGAGATACATCTGTGTTGGCCCCTATTACACCTCTGTGATGAAAGCCTGTAGGCCGCTAACATCGACCACGGTATTTTTGGAAGATTCATGATCCGGTGGATACTTAGAAAGGATCAACGATATGCCAAACTCGACATTTAAACACACATTTAAACTCAAGCTGCTGTCTCCCCTCTCTCTCTCCCTCTCTCTGGGTCAATATATACATATTGATCAGCTATCTCTCTCTCTCTTACCTATTCTCTATGTCCCTCCAACATATCATTGTCATGTTCTACTATAACTGGCCTGTCACATTCCCCTGATGAACAGTGCAGCCAGTCCATCAATTTGACCTTGGCTGAGGACACGGCACGGCTGATGTCATTCTATTGGTTAGACAGTAGCCACTGAAATGCCTTCAAAAGATACATTTTAACACACTTTTTTTGAAGAAAAGATTGTTACAGACAGGTATGGAAACAGGAGGTTAATGTGATAATAAATGATGATGATGATGAATCTGCTGGCAAAGACAGCTCCTTACTCCCATACTTCCCAGCCATCTATCACTATTACTATAGCTCAGTGCTGACAGGTCAGGTCAGATCAGATCAAGACCGGATGCCTCCGGATTTGTTCAATTTACTGGTCACAAATTGACTCGCTATGTCTTTAATACACATGGAATAAGTCATCTGGAACCCCTAACCCTAAGCCCTACAAAGGGCAGGCCCCTTTCAGGTCTAATTGTGTCTAAACAGATACACATCAGTGTGTCTTTACCTTTGTGCTGTGGCGCTGTTTCTTGTTGATGGCGGGAGAGCCCGGCTGGCCAGGGCTGGGCACCGCACTGGAGGCGGCTGATCCAGGACCCGAGTGCAGGAGGGCGGAGCGCTCCAGTGCAGAGAGGACCCCCATTCCTCCCTGGCCCTGGAGCCCTGCTCCAGCCAGGCCCGGGACCTGCTGCAGGGACACCTTCTGCAGCTCCGCAGCCAGCTGGTTGGGGTCCACGCCCGGAGACCGCTGCCCACCTAACAGGAGAGTGAGGAGACATACACACACACACACACATATATGGAGACCACACAGTGAGAGATGTCTAATACCTATGCAAGGGTGGTGCATTGCAGGGTTGCTACCTCCAACTCGGTTGTACATACCGGCTTTAAGCATGGCATGGTGCTCCAAGGCCTGAGGGTGGTCCGACAGCATATTGAGGTCACTGTGGGGGGTGCACAGACAACATCATCATCATCATCATCATCATCATCATCATCATCATCAGCAGCATCAGCATCATCATCAGCAGCACATTGTATGATCTCCTATCATCTCATAACATGTCATATGCTCTCATAATAACATAATAATCTGATCCTCACAATATATCAATGTATGATATCAACCAGAGTGTACTGTGAAATGATCAAGAGGAATTGAAAATAATTATGTGAAATTCAATTCATGCTGAGAAAGGCTAGTGGTTGAGGAGAGAGAGAGAGAGAGAGAGAGAGAGAGAGAGGGGGCTGGGTGAGGGGAGGTGTGTGTAGGTGCTAAACACTCGCAGGCTGGAGGAATGAGAGTGATGACAGCTGTGACTCACAGTCGGACGCAGAGCTCCGCCTCTGCACATGGCTGGCCCATAATGCATTGCACCTCCTCATATGTCTTCCCCATCAGAGGGATGCTGTTCCACTCCAACACCTGCATTCCTGTTGTGAGGAGACGAAACGGAGCAAACAGAGATGTCAATTCCCACACATATGTCACACATTATGTTACCACACCTCGCCAACAAGGAATAGGACATTTGCATATAGTGCATGGCTACAAGCTGCCATGGCTGCAATGGTTGACTCAATTTATCTTTAAATAACTTAAAATGTCTTGTGTTGGATATAAAGAGCCAGCAGAGTGTGGCGCAGGGAGCAGAGGGCATTACCAAGCAAGCAAAAGGTAACTCCATTATTCATCATGCGGCCATCTTGGTTCCATCTTGGTTCTAAATGCTAGCTGGGTGGAGGGAACTGAACTTTCCGCATTCAGTTCCCTCCATCCAGCTAGCGTTTAGAACCAAGATGGCTACTGGCTACTGCTGCAGAACGACCAGTAATGTAACAACGCGGGGAACTAACACAACACGCAGAAAATGAAAGGATCCAAGTAGAAACAGTGAAGAGTAGAGGAGGGCACAGCAAACAGAGGGACTCCCCGTCCACCCAAGGTCGAAAGCATCACTTACACAACACAGTAATGCACACCTGCCCTCCAGATCACACATGTCCATGGGAAGCAACTCACTCACAACTCGTTGCTGTGACAACAAACATTGGAACTGGAATTAATACGTTGGAAAAGTCTGAGCGAATCATATTCATGGTCCCATATGCTCGTGTTGACTCTTCCACGCTCTTTTTTCCCCTTCTTTCTGGTCTTTTCTTCTCCCGCTTCAATTGTTTCCACTTCCACTTTTTCCCCTTCAGTAGATGTAACCATCAGACGTAGCTCATTTAAATTCAGCATGCAGCCACTTGACAATGCAGCTGCACTGTCTACTATTGACGTTTTGGTTTCTTTTATGCTTAGAATTAAAATGGAACAAACAAATCCAGCTTGGCAGGCAAGGGGACCCAATTGCAAGCAATGTGTACATAGTATCTGGCATTTGAAAATAATGCCCTTCCAATTGTTTTGGAAGGGCATTAGTGTGTGTGTGTGTGTGTGTGTGTGTGTGTGTGTGTGTGTGTGTGTGTGTGTGTGTGTGTGTGCATGCGTGCATGCGTGCGTGCGTGTGTATGTGTTTAATCTGTGACTGTGCCTCTTTCTGTCTACCATGTTTTTTTCAGCAGGGAGTCTAAACAAAGCCTAATGACTAAGACAGCCCAGGACTTTATACATAGCCCCTGGTACTGGAGAGACACACTGTTCATTCAGAAATAAGACATGACTGCGCCAGCAGAGGAAGATGCAGCTATGTCAAATTTGCTAATCTGGACTAATGATTAAAGCAGGGGTTTTCCCTTGACAGCATTCTGAATGTAACAAAGATTAAGCAAGACACGTCTTGCTTAATCTGCCTTTCTCCTCCCAAGAGACATTCAGCTCCTGCTGGAGGAAATCAATTCAAAACCCTACCCGGATTTCATTTTCACAAATAGAAATCCAAATACATTAAGTAGCAGATGTTACTACGGTCATTGTTATTGACGACCTAAGCAGTTCATGAACTCTTAATTACATCAAACCATTGTGGCCATTCTCCTCTTACCTTCCACGATCTTCCCGGTGTTTTCTGCTACTCCACCAGGAACCACCTTGGCAATGTAGGCTCCGATCTCTCCTCTGCTCCCGGGAATCTCCTTCCCACCTACCACTCGGATCCCCAGACCGTTCCCTGGGCAGGATCAAATAGAATCAAAATCACCCCTTCAACAGGGAAACAAAGATAACATAATAATAATTTTTATATAGCACTTCACATAGTGAGTGTGGGCGATCACACCTCATCCACTACCAGTGGAGAGGTAAGGAATGAAACTATCCAGACCAGGGAATGATTAGGTGGCCATTTTGGTACAAGAGCCAGATTGGGAATTAAGCTAGGACACCGGGGTTAGCACCCCTACTCTTGGGACGAGTGCCATGGGATCTTTATTGACCACAGGGAGTCAGGACCTCGGTTTAACGTCTCATCCAAAAGACGGCGCTCTTTGACAGGACCCAGAGTCCCCGTCTCCTTCCTGGGGCTATTGGGGATATTACATATAGGCCAGAGGAATGAGTACCCCCTACTGGCCCTCCGACAACTCTGATTTGGTCTCCTATCCAAGGATGGACCAGGCCAGCCTTTACTAAGCTTCCATTGAATCCAGCAGTGCGAGGCAGGTAGCCTTTTAACCAGCCAGAAAACCTTTGGGGTGTGATGGATTGTGTTTGTGACCTTCGTGTCGTTCTGTATTATGGGCATTTACCGGACACACTGGAGTCCTTCAGGTCTCTCTTGAGTGTAACCCGAGCGTGAGGGAAGGTGTAAGGGATGAGCCTCATCTGAGAAAGCAACACAGAGAGTATTCACAAGCAGTAGAGAATATTCTTGATCAAACACAACAGGCAACACCCATAGTGGTGAGGATGAGGCTCAATGGAATCCAACCTGTCTCTTGTCCAGTATGTGTCCACTCTTTGGACGTCCGTCTCTGGGCTTATCAAACCAATCCGTGTCCTCCCTCCTCAGGTGGTAGGCTGTACAGGAGATAGGTCATCATAGGTTAGCAAAATGAACATCATGCACGACCATCCATGTGGCTGAATTAGCTTCTACTTTATCCATTGATAAAGTCATATGACGAGGTTAGCTGGACAAAAGCTAATCAAACCACAGGACTCTAGATAGAGGAATTAATTGCAGGGCGTATCGTTCTCTTATGATGTTCAGCTGTGGGATGGCATCACATATATCCTAGATAGGGGAAATGACTGACTGACTGACCTAGAAATGCCTTTTAGGATCTTCACGACCATGTGACCCTGCATTTTGTTAGAATGCAATCGTCCCTGATCATGTGCTAATTGTGTTTTGTAATTGTCAGTATTTTATACTAAATGTATTGAACACTATACCTCTATTTTACCATTGCATTATTCATTTAATTAGCTTCACCACGTGTGATTTTGTCGAGGTGAGCAGCCAAAAATATACATTTGAATGGACAATACCAGTCTGGGTGACCAAACCAGTGTAACTGTTTCTCCTGGCTTCCTTGTACCTATTCTGCCGAATAGCATTTAGTTTGCGTGCCTGCCACAAATGTAAACATTAGCAATATAGCACTTTGGTCTTTGTAATGTGTATGGCGTTTCACTGTTGTTGTTGTTGTTGAAACTCTGTGCTGACCGACACACATTGATTCAAAAAGACGAACGTCACGCTAAATGCTCTCCGGCAGAATCGGAACATGGAAGTCGTGATGTCTGTTCTAGTGAAGCCAGGACGGCTACGATGGTTTGATCACCCGGTGTCCTTAACCCATAGATTTTAACATCTCTTCATGATAGTATATGTGTCTACTGATTCTGTTTTAAAGCCAAGTAACACACTGCTCCTCCAACAGTATTCATCTAACGTTTCTCTAAACCATCCAATATCTGAATGTCAAAGCGCTGCGTTGACATTTTAAATGCATTGGAATGTACAAAGCCGCGTGGACAGATGCGAGTATGCAGAAAGAAGTGAGGAAATGCACCCGTCATGCTTTATCGCTATGGGGCCTAGTAATGGTCTAAGGTAAATGTTGCCAGTCAAACTCTTCAATCTGATTAAATGTATACTTTGGAAGATGGGGACACACAAATCTACAAGGGATCCAAGTGCTTATATAGGAGCCACCAATGAAATTCAGCAAAACCACCTGAGTTCAGCTTATCTTTCAAATCCAAATTGTAAACATATGGCAACGTTGACCTTGAATTGCAAGACATAATCTTGATGTTTGCACCTTATTGGAATTTGCAAAACGTTGACGCTTCACTGGTAACATTTACGAATGGTTGCACAATATGCGTAATGCGGTAAAACCCGGACCTCTGTGATACTGCATGGATATGAGAACTGGAAATGGGTCGGATATGTTTGCAGAGCTGTTGTGATGTGGAGTCATTCTGGAATGAGGTATTAATTGAGCAATTATATGATGACACATTCAGTATTTTTAGCACCATCAAGATGGGATTGATTCCAGAATGGGTCTGATATGCTGACGACTAATCTGCTGTATATGGCTGTATGTATTTGGAGCGATACAATCAAAAGTATGGGTCATTGCATTCCATGAGTCTGTCATGTTTGCATAATCAACCGGTAACGTGGGTCATTGGGAACCACAAGGTGTGAAGTGGAGGCACACACACACTCTTATAAGTTATATAGTCTCACCTTCTATATTCCAGTTTGGGCCTCCAGCTGGGATACAAAATGATATGTATGCTTTTTGAGATCTGTTCAACACATTTTCCATTAACTTATCAGACTACAGGATTTGTGTTAAGGATAGATTGGTATTAAAATATGCTTTATCACATGCACTAGATTCATTTGTATAAAGTTCATGCTTTGTGAGTATATACTTCCGCAGGCGCTAATATTTGTACTTGATAGGGCGACTAACATTTCTAAAAGGAAACATAACAAGTTCACACACAAAGTATATTTCATGAATCAGTGGGGAGATAACGTCAGGAAAAATGACTCAGTTACATTGACATCATAGAAAAGGGTTTTGTTTTCTTTCAAACTAGAACTTGCAATATACTCTACCGTGTCTGATACTCTCATGAAAGATTCTGGCATCATCTCTGTTCAAAGCCAACATGGAGTCACTTAATGCTGTAATCAAGGCAGATGGACACTCTTATGTAGGGGTCAGGACAGATATTTGTATTATGATTATTATTACTTATCACTTTACTATTAATTTCAGGATTTTTATAATTATGCTTTACGAATGATCAAGGAAATCCAAGAGGAAAGCTGAGCTATGGGAAGAGGATATGTTTTGCCCTATTGCCTGATCTTAATTATACTTAATTATACTTTATACTTTACTTAATTATATCGTCTTAAGACTTCTCTAGTGATAATTGCTGTGAACGGCAAACTCTCCTGTTAGTCTTTGCCTATAGTCAGAGAGGAGGCTATTATCTTAACAAAATGCAATTGCTTGTGATTTTGTTTTCTATTTGAGCGTCTAATTTTACCAGTTTCTTTTTCATCTAGTTCTTAGATATCCTGCACCCTTATCCAGACCAAAAACAAGCGTCAAACAATCGATAGAGAAAGTGGCAACCGATTTTGATTTATAATGCACAACTTGTAATTCTCTCTGCAATACAAGTTTAACCTTGTAGTACAGTGGAAGCGCCCCACGCCAGGGATAAGTAAACAAAACAAATAACTGCTGTCAGTTACAGGGTCACATGCAAATTGACACATGGCAGAGGATGTTGAAACCAAGAACAACATGCAGAACATTCACTTTATTAAGATGGAAAGACAAACCATTGCACAACATGCATGGATGCAAAATCAAGGACTGACAGAGACGAAAAAGTGAACAGACCACAACAGATACAAAAGTTGTCACAGTGCTAAGCGTATGTGCTATACACATTGTATATTTACAAAATCATATTCCATATGATTAATAACTTAGGGAAGAATATACAGCAGAATAATGCAAAGTGTAAGAGAAGTACATTAGATGACTTTTGCATGAGCTAATGTAGTTATAATTACCCAGGAAATAGAGAGAAGCAGCCTAGACGCTTCTCTACAATGTTTCAATAAACCCAGAAACTGTGATCCAGCACTGTGGCTTTGCTATGTAGCTGACCCAGAGCTTCAAGGGTGCCTTAGAAAAGTACATATACAGTATTTATATTTTTTAAGAAGCAATGACCTACTTCCCACACAAGACACTATTTTACAATGCAGATCGGCAACAGAGGCCAAGAGTCATTCTGGCTCGGGGAAAAGCTCAGATGGTGCAGACACTACAGTGTCAGCTACAGTCTGCTTTAATGGCCCACAACTGTGACTCAATGAGGAAACTAGCCTGAATGCTGGCATACGCATACATGTATTTGCATAAAAATAGTCTTTGATTCGTTTTTTTTTTTTTAAATAGAAAATGCACAGTAATGACATCACAGGAAAAAAAAAGACATCAGGTAAAATGACAGTGATCACTTTGATCACATACATTCACAGGAGGTGAATGTATGCATCAGAAACAAAAAACACTGACACAAAAAGAACAGCATGCAAACATCTCACTTGACAAACACACTGAGAGGAAAAACCAGCAGCGAGTTAAAAGAAAGCAATTCACTGTCTGGCCTACAGATGACAGAGTAGGTGCCAGACGCTGCGAGAGGTCAGTGCAAACAACCACCAACCAGAGTTAGCATGCACAAGCAGGGTCCAGCATGTGGAGCTGCTGCGTCGGTGTCATGCCCCATTTACCTTCGCTGTCAGACATGGCTCCCTGCAGGTCGTCCATCATGAAGGCAATGTCTCGGTCGTAACCTCGCGTCCGAGACTCCTCCCTCATATGCTGCTGCACTTCTGGCAAGGAATGGCTGGAGCCAAACTGGTCCCGGGAGTCGGCAGAGATGGGAGGGAGAGGGCCGGCCGAGGCTCTGGCCATGCCCATCGGCTGGCCCACCGGGCTCAGAGGGCTCTCTTCCTCAGAGTTCTGGGCCACGATGGGAATACGCCCGCGGCTTTGGCTGATCGGTAGGCTGGTAGGTTTGGCTCTGGCCACCCCGGGGGCGAATGCAGCGTCCAGCACTTCCCCTTCCGTTTTTAACCGTAGCGAAGAGCTGGACAGATCTCGCTTGATGGACAGATCCAAACCGTACACGGACGAGGGGCGAGAGGAGGGCCGAGACGAGGGCCGGGAGCGGTTCCCACTGGGGAAGGTCCCGTCGTCCTGAACGGAGGACCTCATGGGGGAGCCCAGGTATTTCTGTTGCTCAGATAAGTTCTTCCTAAGCCCGAACGTGATCTCATCCTGCAGCAGCCTGGCCCTTGCAGCTAGATTTGTCACAGATGAGGGTCCAGAACCCATATAACTACCATAATCAGGTTCCAGGTCTCGATTTTCTTGAATAGGGGAAAATTTGGTGATAGATTTGGGATCTATTAGGACCTTTTTATTCTTGACTTGTTTCTGGTAAAGAACGGCGGCAGGTAATTGCTTTGCGGCCTGTTTTTCCAGGGTCAGTCTGCCAATGCTGTACTTTTCTCCTTTGGGGAAGTGACGGAAGTTAGCGTCACTAGGGAGGTATTGAGGCAGGCCTAAACCTGTCAGATGCTCCAGTCCCTCGGTTCCTCGTCTAAACTCCTGCTTGATCTGCTGCTTCAGGAGCTTCAGCTCATAAGGCTCTTCCATTGTGTCATCCTCCCCTTTAATATAACCCTGGAGCCGAGATGACCCTAAGAAATCTGCTACCTAGAAAGAAAAATGGTTCATTAACAAGGATTTTCCAAACAGCAATGATGATTACATGTATACATAGTATACATGTAATAGAGTAGTACAATATAGTCATGTACATTATCAGATACAATGTATGGCATTGTGTATTATTACATATGCTATTGAAATCTTATTACTAAAGCTGCTGTAGGTAAGATTTGAGAGTTGTAAAGAGAGAGAGCAGAAAAGAGCAGAAGAGAGCAAGATTTTGAAACTAAACCAATAAAAAGTCCCCTCCCTCTCTATGTTTCTCCGCTATTGAGACATTTTGCATTTCACGCACTTGTTATTGACAGGCAGATAGAAATGCGCTGATTGGTCATAAATTAGCCGGGAGCGGCCTAAAATCAAAATTGTCTCATACAGAGTAGGGCTGCCACTAACGATAATTTTTCTATCGATTGATCTATTGATTATTTTATCGATACAGAGTAGGGCTGCCACTAACGATTATTTTTCTATCGATTGATCTATTGATTATTTTATCGATTAATTGATTAATCTAACCAATTCGTTTTCCTTCCAAAAAATGCATACAATTAATTCAGATGGCTTTGTCTTTGACTAAGAGCAAGAGATAGCGAAAGGAGAATTTTTTTTTTCATTATTTAACATGTAGGCCTACTTAATGTAAGATATAGTAATATTCCCTATGTTCCTTTAACTTAAACCTTTTAATTTAATATGAGATTTCTCTACGCTGCTGCAGAGTCAGAGCAATTAACCTAGATCCCTGTAGCTTTAAAGTTAGTTTCTACAAGACATAATGTGGTTTAGGGTTAGGGTTAACATTTAAAACAAAAAAAATTGGCCTAAAGGACCACATCCTCCAAAATAAAGAACTTTTAATCAACTTAACAATAAAACAATCCTCACAAGCCTTATAGATGAGTCTTGGCTGTATGCTCAAAAGAAGAAAATAAGTAGAAATTACCTCTGCTGTGTGTCTGGCCTCTGCAGCTCTAAGCAGTCTATCCGCCTTGGACAGGTCCTTATCCGGCAGGCTGAACCCAGACACCAGGCCTGCAGAACCCAACCCTGTGGATCCCTTGGTCAGTTCGCCTATGTCCTCAATCAGCACATAATTCCTGGTATTGTGGTGGTCTATATCAGCATAGTAGGACTCAGCAGAGATGCTGGACATGGGACTGGAAGCCATGCTCCTCTCCTCTAGCCCCAGCCTCAAGTCAAGGCTTCCGTACTTTTCCCCCAGATGGGCCACCTCATAGCCGCTGTCTGTGGAGGCTGGCACAATGAGCAGAGGCTGGTTTCGAATCACCTCATAGTTGGTTGTGATCTTAGGCTCCAGGTCGGAGATGGTGGTCTGTCGCTGCTTCCCCGACTGCAGGAGCAGCGCATGCTGGTAACTGCTGTGCTGGGACTGGCCGTGGGAATGGGACATGTTAGAGACGTTTTGGTAGGGAGACACCTGGTCGTGGTAGAGGGATTCCTGCTGGTAGATGTTCTGCTGGGTGTAATGGCTGGTAGTTTGGGTTTGAGGCACATACTGTGCATAGTGTGAATAGGGACCGGTGAGCGTGGAGTACTGGGAGTCGGCCTCCGTCTGTGGGGGGATGAATTGGTCGAACTCGGACTGGGGAGCTGTGCGGGGCCTTTCCCGGCCCTCGCCCCTGGCCTCTCTGAGATTGCTGACCTCACTGTCGGACATGTAATCTCTCTCCTCAGCGACCCCTTGGAGGTAGGCCCTTTCTCTCTTCTCTCTCTCCTGCAGCAAGGCCTCCTTACGCCTGTTAATACCCATTTCCAAGTACCTGTGAACAATGACAGCACGGTTGCGGTTATATGCTATGTTCTTCTTACAGATTAGGTGGCCAACACAATAGCCTAAGAGGTAAAAGATGTGCAGAGTGCTCACACACTGGTACCTTTACTATGTGTGAATATGGAGGGGTCTCAGTGACTGATGCCTGGGAAGCCATTTTGCCCTTAAGCTAGTGGAGAGGTGAGAGGTGAATCATGCATGCATGAAATAATGGTGCAATGGGGCGGAGACTGAAATACATTATTCCTGTGCCCCTTAATCAATAAATCACATGAAATACATGAAATAATATTGAAAATATAGAAACAAAATATGGTTAATGTGGTTTGTTGCTATTTTTCTATGATACAATTGATGACTTGAAACACTTTATTTTTTTACCGTAGCTTGGCGTCAATCTCTTTCTCTTCTTCGTCCAGTTCTGCCTGTTTCTTACGGAGCTTGGAAGATTCTCTCTCCACCAGATCCAGTTCCTTATCAATGTCCTGCAGGATCTTAGCCCGCGCCATTGTTGTGTTGCGGGCAAGCCGGCGGCGGGCGGAGTTGGTGCTGTAGCCGGACCTGCCAGTCAGGGGGTCGTCCTCTGGGGGGGGGTCAGGCAGAGTCCGCTTCACTTTCTTACCGGTGCCAGAAGGAGAGCATTGGCCCTTCAACACACAACACAATTATATATGATTAGATTATTGTATGATTAAACTGTTGTAATATTGTTACATATGTGTATTTATTTTTTACACATATACATTTGAATAAAAGTTTAAAAAAAAAAACAGTATTAGAGTATTCTACAATTTGATTATTGGTATTGTCTATTATTATGTGTATTTTTTTCTGTAGCAACTTACGGTACGGCTGTCCACATAGTATCCACTGATCCTCTCATCAGTGCTCGGACTGAGTGACTTGGGATCAGAGAGAGATTTCTGACCTGGCTTCAGCATCCTAGGGCTTGAGGAAAACCTGGACGGGTCAGCAGACAGCATCTTCTTGCCTCCCATCGATTTATCCGGGGACAGTGGAGAGATAGGGGAGTAGATTACTCTAGATTTAGCAGGGGCCTCTACCATAAAATGTGCCGTATATCCAATCTCAGCATGCCTTCTATCTGAGTCTGTTTGACAGCTCAAACTGCCTCCTCTCTGGGAATTTTCGGGGGCTGAAATGTGCTTGATTATTTCTACCTTAGTATCCAGCTGCACGTTGGGTCTTTTGAGGGAACCAGAGTGATCGGTCTGAACAGAAATCTCTGCCACAGTTTGGATCGCTATGCTCGATACTTTCGAAGCATGTTTCCCCTCGCCGCTGTGTTTACGGGACCGCCGCCGAGCTCGCGTGGGCATATCCCACTCATCCTGATCTTCATCATCGGTCTGAGCACTGCTGTCATCGTTTCTCTTGTTTCTCTTTTTCCTCCCAACATGCTGCTTGTCTGAGTCTTCATCGTCCGTCTGTACCCCGCTATCCCCTATCCTCCTCCCTGTGTCCTGATCTGCCTGCTTAGAACTCTCTGAAGGCTTCTTGGTCCGCTGATCCTGACCTTCATCTAACTCTACACCCCTGGGGATGGGACTCGTACCCTCATCTCTGACAGGCCAGTACTGGCCATTGTCCCCTACGCCTGCATATTTGGCATCTAAGAGGTTGCCTGTGCTACCTGTGGTCTTATAGTGCTCATCCAGTTGCCGCTGGAGCTGCAGTTGGAGATGCTGAATTTGTTTGAGCTGCTCTTTCTGCTGAGTGTACGTCTCCTGCTGAGCGACCATATGCGCGTGATGTTCCTCCTCTTGCTGTAGGAGGAGTTGCTGTTTCAATGTCTGGAGCTCCTCCAGCTCTCTCTGGACCATCAACTGCTCTTGTTCGCGGTAACGCTGGATCTCATGCCTTTCCCACTCCAGTTCCTCCGCCAAGCAAAGCTGCTTCAGCTTCTCTAATTCCAGAAACTCCCTCTCCATTTGGTACTGGGCCATCTTGGTATTGTCCAGACCAGGGAATATAGGCGAGGAGGCCAGAGCATCGAGGGAAGCTGCAATGGCTTCAAGGGTTGTGTCTGAGTACATTTCAGGGTAGCCAGTGAGGAGGTCAGCAAGAGCTGATGGCACCAGCTCCTTGTGCAGCCCTATGTCAAGGGGAATGATCTGGCTTGGATCTGTGGTGGAATGGAAGCCATAGGGGTGTGGAACTGGATGGCTGTGGAGGGTTGTTGTAGCGGGTAAGGTAGCACTGAAAATTGAGCCAGGCTGAGTAGTAACAGCATAAGTGGATGGGATTGGGGCTGATACAGAGGAGTAAACAATTCCATCTGAGGTTCTTAAAACATTATTTACACCAAATCCAGTTGCATAGATCTGGGAATATGGAGCAGTGGTCATCTCAGCATATTGTTCCGCCGCTTTGCTGGTGTAGTCTATGGCTGTACCTGCCATATTGAGTGCAAAAATATTGGTATATGTTGATCATTTAGAAGAAGAATATAAGAATATAAGATATATAAAACCCATGCACTTTTGTTTTGACAGGAACAACACATGCAAATCTTGAGTCATTTTGGCTAGCATGAAGCAAAGCCAAAATATTGAGGAAGAACACGCAGGCACACGCATGCATCTGTATACAAAAAAGAAAAGCAAAGAAAACAAATAATTACAAATGGAAAACATGCTAATGAAACAAGTAAATCATATTCAAAAACAGACCAAACAACAAAGACAAAGAATACAAAACGGAAATCAACTTAAGAAGTGAACATAGGATGTAATATTTTTTTCTATTTCTGCAAGAAATGCAGTTAAATTTAATTGTTTCAAAATATGATTAGCATATAACAGCACTGAACATTGTAGTCAACAACTATGTTATACTCACCAGCAGAAAGATTAGAAGGCGTTAGGTCTATTGCTCCATCCGATGATCCACTAAAGTATGCAAAGCCATTCTTTGGCTCATAGGTAAAAAGTCCAGATTCTGCCAGATTGGTCTCAGATGCAGAGGCTTTAATAACATCCATGCCTTTGACACCAAATGTCGCTACAGTATTGTAGTGGTAGTCTCTGTACCCAAGGCGGTTGTCGGGCTGGGCAGTAACTGGTGGCTGTGTTCTACAGCTTCCGGTGAATGGTAGCTTATAGATAACATCACAGCACACACTTCTTCTCCCAGCTGTTAAATCCACTGGAGATGCATCATCCTCCACCACAGTGGTAACCACTCGTGGACTGGTGCTGGACAAAGCTACTATTGCCCTCATTGGTTTGTAGTTTGATAGATCCATGGCACCTGTAGCCTCCAGTGAAATGACGGGATATCCATTGCTAACAGAAACTGACGTTTGTCTTTCACCTGGAGAGGTAATGGCTCCAAAAGAAAGATTCATGGGTGCGTCTTGAACTACACTTGCCATAGTGCTAACAGGTGCAACAGGTTGGGAGTTCACAGGCCTGTACACAATTTGTGCCAATGGCTCAAATGTTTTGCCTGTGGCGAGAGGCAAAGGCATAGAAGTAATGATGCCCTGTAGATCCAGAGGCTTCTCTGCTGGAGTGCTGTATGATGCAATGGTGGCTGTGCATGTGACTATTGTTATGCTATCAGTAACAATGGAGAGAGTGGTAGCAGGAGTAATCTCACTAAGGTTCACTATCTCAGGCTGCACAGCTGTGATTTGTCTTCCACTAGAGTCACTAGAAGACGACTGTCGGCGGGACTGGGTAGGGGTAAGGTCCATGCCATTGTCAGTCATCTTGACACCGACCTTCATGGTACGCAGATCAATAACATCACTGGGATAGATCATCTTCCCATTCTGTTTTTGCAGGGCTTGAACCTTTGTGATGTCTGGTGGTATAGTGATTGCGACACTGGGTGGAATGACCTGTGGTAGTCTTTCATGGACAACCGACACAGTGGTCCTCTGAACTTCAGTGGTAACCACTTGAGTCACTAGACTTGGAAGGTTCTCCGGAGGCTGACCTGAGGTGGAGATGGAGGAAGAGTACATGTGACTCATGCTGGAGACAATCTTCTCCGGGCCCCGTACCTCATGGCTCTCAATAGAATCCTGATGAATCTTAGTGATAAGGACTGGGGCCACGGGCACTGACTGTGGAATTTCTTGGACTGTATGTATGGAGGTTCTTCTTGCACAACCTTCAGAAATTATAATCTCTTGAGGAGCTTCATCAAGAGATGGGGAGTATGCTAACACACGTGGTTGTTGCACAGAATTAATATAATCTTTGTTGTAAAGGCTTTGAGAAGATCCATATACATCCACAGGTATTTCCATTTTTGGCATAGTTCCCACATGTGCCAGTGGGAGTGGCTGTTGCATGGAGATTGATTCCCTTCTGGTGGTAGCAATTGCCTCTGTTGTGACCACTTGTGTGGGAATTTCATATTCTGGGGGATATATAGACATCTCACCCTTGGTGTATGGTGGTTGAACTATTGATGATATAGATGTTCTTCTACTTGTAGTTATTGCCTCAGTTTTGATAACACCAATTTGTATTTCAGACTGTGGTAGGAAAACCATTGCACTAGTTACTCTCTGAGGCTCGATTACAGGTTCTGGTATGGTCTTTGTTGCTATCTCATATACAAGTTGCATCGGAATAGCATCTACTACCGTTGCCGCTTGTGGCATTACTGAAGGTGCAGATACATATGCCAGTGGGTTGTAAATGGCAGGAGGTATTGCTTGATACAATGGCATTGGTGTCTCTTCCACCACAATAGGAGTTGGTCTAATCCCAGCAGGAAATACTGTCATTGCCGTATGTACATCAGATAATGGGAAAACACCTGAAGCTTCCGGAATAAATTGTGTTTCTGCGAGCAATGCTGGAATTCCGACATGAGATGGAATAACCTCTGTAGCTACTTCAACTTTTGGAAGGAGGGTCACTGCGTCAACTCCAGTGGGTGCTTTCTGCACAAGTGAATGCTGCACCACTTCTTCTAATGGTATTTCTGCAACAGCATTATGAGTAATGACCTCTGTTGGTATGATAAGATCCACATACATCACAGCTTTAGATACCGGTGATGGTACTTGCTGGGCCACTAATGGTATTGGTGGTACTGTACCAATTGGCATAGTGTTAATCACTTGAATAGGAATGTCTTGCTCTGTCTGTAGCAACTTAATTTGAGTGGCAGCAGGGATTTCTTGGCTCACATAATGAGGAACTGGTGTTTCTCTAGGCTGTTGCTGTATGATGTTTTCTGCCACAGGAAGCACAATTTCAGTAGGTATTTGGACCACTGATATTTCAGATGAAACCTCTGGTGGAATTTCTATGATCTCTGATTCTCTTGTTTTTGGTTGCTGACCAGCAGAGGGAATACATGGTGTTAGAGCAGTGACGTGGACAGCACGTGGTTCAATAGGAAGCTCTGGCTCTAGAGGCATTGTGATGATTTCAGACATCAATGGAGGTGGCTGAGAAACTGGGTCCATTTGTTTGGCTATCAGGGGGACATATGGTTTCTTGATAGGAAGTGGAACACTGTAAGATTGAACTGGATGTTCCTGACCTGATGGCACTGCCATGGCAGAAGGCACAAATACAGGAAGCGGCTCTGCTGCTGGGATAGTGTTTCTCTGTACTTGGGCTTTAACAGTACTTGACACAGAGGCTAGTACTTGCATTTCTGCTGCAGTTGTGACTATTGATATTGGAGGTGGATATCTTACGGTGGGGACCGATGCCCTCCTTACTGTAGCTTGGGCTGAAAAAACCTCAGTGGATGTATTTTGCTCTGATGGTGTTGTACGTACTCCTGAAATCTTTGTTGAAGAAATAGATCCTCTCCTCACTGGAGCCTGAACAGTTATACTCTCGGTTGGTGAGCCAGGCTCAGATGGAAGAGTTATTACTACATAGGTTTGCAAACATTTAGCATGTCTAGGTGACAGTGGAGACTTGGGAGATGTGGCACTCAGTTTAGATTCTACCGGTCTAGTCAAACTGAATGACAAAGCATTTGGTGGTTCTCTGGTTCTTGGAAGTGTTGCAGCTTTGTGAGCCACATGATGAGGTGGTGGTTTGACACTTTCCCCTGGTTTATGGCTGAACACCAGTCCAGCTGGAATAGACACAGGCTTTGGTGGTATTGGTGGCGGAGGTTTTACAGCTTGACTAGGGCTTGATAATGTTACAGGGGCTTGTGTTATTTTAGCTGTGGATACTGGAACAACAGATGGGACCGGTGAAATTAAGATAGGTAGGTTTGAATAAACCATTGGCATAGGTACAGCGGTTGGTGGAGGAGTTTCTGCAACTGGTATTTCCACTGTGTCTGGAGTTCTTGCCACAATTGGTTTAGAAGGAACTGATGGGACTGAGGCTGCAACTGGCAAAGCTTGCATTACAGTTGTTTCTTTACTGGACACAATGGGGGCCTCATGAGCCATATGTCCATGTGTCAAAGGAGCAGTGGGAGTTACTGTACTTGATTCATCTTGTGCAGTTTGACCAAGAACAGCAATGTTTTCCACACTGGATACTATAATAACTACATGTCCTTGTCTTGTTGGAGCAACCACTTGGGGAACAGAAACATTATCATGTTGGATATCCATCCTTGGCTGTATATCCACAAATACAGACTGCATTGGTTGGCCAGTCTCTGTAGCTGCCGTAATGCTCATAGTAGGGGAGGTATTTTGCACAGTATTGACAGGTGAGGGGTCTATAGCAGAAAGGGAAACAGATGTAGATCGAGGAGGAGGGGGTGGTGGAACTTTCTTTTTGACCACTGTAGTTGTTCCAGAAGTTAATGGTGACACATTAGCTGTTTGAGCCTGAGCAGGAACTATCACTGGAGAGGGCAATTGGACAGCTGCCTGAACAGGGACTGAGTGCACTACAGTGGCTTTTGCTGGAATGGGGGCAGTTACCCATGCAGAAACTGGTAGTGGGGATTGTGTTGTGAGAGGAGATGTGGTAGAAACCAAATCTGGCATTTGAACAATGAAAGGGCCAGGGGATGACGAAGGAGTGGCCACTTGGGATATAGTTCGGGGAGGCACTGGAGTTACAGCAGGTGTTGCAATAGGTGCCGTTGTGGCAGAAACTACAGCAGGTGTTGGCCCTGGTGTTGACACACGCATGGCAGCTGAAGCACTAGTGGGCATTTCAGATGGTGATGAAACCAGGTCTGGCATTTGAACAGCTACACGGTCTGGAATCTGTTTCGAATATAGATTTGGAGCACTAGGTGGAGAAACCTCATCTGGATCTGTTGCATGAAATTTGTCAGAAACATCTGGTATTGTAACTATAACTGAGGTTTGAGAAGAAACTGATTCCTCACTAGATGGAAAAACTACAATGGGGGCAATTGATGGCAGAGACATAACTGGACGCTGGGCTACAACAGCAGTTGGTGGTGTTGGTGTAGACAGTGGGGTTGCTTCGGACGAAGATGTGGCATTTGATGTTAAACTGAAGTCTGGAGTAGCTGGTGAAGTGGGGGGGGATACTGATGACACTGAGGAAGGTGTAGTGGTTAACTCCGGGGCAGAAATAGGAGTTGGAATAGGCCTAGGTTCTGGAATCTCACACACTACACTGATAGGCTCCATGTCATATTCTGACAATGGCGGGCTAACACTGGGCTCTTCCTTAGCATCAGACTCATCACTGGGAGTTATATCAGATGATATACCAACACCATATTCCTCTGCAAAACTGTCCTCCTCCTCCTCCCCAGATGAACATTGGGTAATCTTGAGGTCTGGTATAGGGAACAGAGCTTTTCTCAGAGCAGGATCTTGAGGTGTCATCGGCCTAACAAAGCCTATTCCAGTTGGTGTACTGGGGATACTCGACATCTCAGTCCTTTTAGGTGGTGCAGAGGGCCGAGGTGGAGCTGGTCGCTTCTTTTTCTTTACCGTTAGATCATTGGAAAAGTCAGCCACTGAGACAATCCTTTCAGTTTCATCTGGGGGAGTTGGCTCTTCTGTGAGGATGGTCACCACACAGGTCTCAACATCTGGGGATGGCACAGAAAAAGATGTCTCGGATGTTGAGAATTCCATGGCAGTCTGGGCCTGTTGGAACTCTTGCTCTATCATCATCAGTTCTCTCTTCTTCTGCATCAACTCCTCATAAACGTCTTCTGGGGACCTGAGTTTCTTTACAGGCTCAAAGCCAGTGTCATCAATGTGTTCTATCTGAGCATCACCCAGTTTGACTTCAGAATCCTCAACTAAGGACTCATATAGATAGTCTTCAATAGTCATTCCTTCATAAAGTGGCTCAACGTCGGGAGGGCTGTCCCCAGGAATAGCTCTACTTTTCTGAATAATGTCCTCATATGCTTCATCTGCACTCTTCAATTGTTTTAGAACAATATTACCAAATAGATCAGAAGGAGTGAATGGTATGACTGTTGGCGAGGGCTTGCTTCCTCTCTGCACATCAACAGTGGCATCTGGTACATGTTCTATACTGCTACAGTTCTCTGAGCTAGAGGTCATGCTGACTTCCCCAATAGCTTTGGACTGCTGAAAATCCTCTGAATGTGAAGTATCGTCAAGTGGAGAGGCATAGCTAGTTGTTGAAACTGATTTAGCGAGTTTTCTTTGGGATTTAAATTCGTCTTTGTCTTTGCGAGACTTCTTGGAAATTCTCTTTTCAACATGGTCACCATCTTTTGAAGTTTGTTGATCTCCAAAGATCTCCCTCTCTTCCTTTATCTCATCCTCCTCAGAAGAGTCTTCAATGGTGGGGAGCGTTTGGCCTGGTTGCCTGTGCTTTGCTTTGCGGTGGTGCTTGTCCACACTGGCTTTCCTGTGACTCGGGCTGCTGTCACTGTCCTCTTCCAGAGAAGAGGCTGACGTGTGCGAATTCTCTGGAGTGAAGCTAGAGGCCTGAACACTTGATGAGCCCTTTGATAGAGATTCAGTGATGCTTTCAACATCTTCATCAGTACTCTGTCTCATTCTCGTCACTGGAATTGCCTTTTTAATAACAGAGGAGGGCGCCATTTCAGAGACATCTTGTGCGACCGCAGTATCTACCCTTGGCTGTGATATCCTCCTTGCTAGTTGGTCTACATTATCTGTATCCACTTTAGTCAGTATTGGCTCGTTTCTCACTGGAACATTATCCACTTGAACCTCATTGATGGCTTCATCGCTTGTCAGTTTCCCGTCTTTCTCGTCCTCAGAGAGAGACATTTCCTCTTCACCACCCATACCCATTATCTGCTGGCGGATGAAGTCTTCATCCTCTCCAGATGAATCAGCACTTTCCGTTTTGATATCCTCACTGCTGGACGAGATAGAGGTAATCTTAAGCCTTCTCCTCTGGACTTGAGGTGAAGGGGAGGGTGTGAGCTCACTCGCGCTGCTCTCCTCCATTGGCTGTAAACTAAGGCGTCGCCTTTCTTTAACTGCCTCCTTCACTCGCATAGACGAATCGGTGGTTGTATCTTTAACAGGAATATCAATCGTTTCTCTCATATCTGTAACTTCCTGTGGCTTCTCTGGTTTTTTGCTCAGATCCTCATCCCTGTCCTTGAACTCTGACTCTGATATTAGGATAACCTTTTCCTGTCCAGTAGAGAGAGAAGCTTTCCTCACTTGGATGGGCTCCTCTTCGGTTTCATCCTGGTGTTAAAGGAGAATAGAGTAAAAAAACAGGTTTGTCATCAGAAACATAATATATTCACTGCAAGCATGGTTACATTTGATATTAACATTCATAGAAACATGCTGGTTTAATTTTTGAGTTTTTTCCTGTATTATAGTTGTATACAATGTGCATACAATTTAATTACTAATAATGCACATATTTAAATATGGCGAGAGAGAGCGCACGAGAGAGAGAGATAGATAGAGAGAGAGAGTATAGAATATAGTTGCTAATCTTTGTGCAGTGGAGATATTCTTACATTTAAAATGGTAGTGTCCGAGATGGTTGGTTGTTGGTCTGCAGTGATTGTTATGTCTTTTTCAGCCATTTCCTTGCCACTCACTGTTTCCGACAATTCAAGTGGCACTACATCCATCCCTGGCTGCATTCGATGTTGCTTCTGTTTTACCTCGAACGGTTTGGTCGCTTCTGCGATCAACGTGTCACTGCAAGGCCGCACGGGTTCTTCCTCAACAACCTTCTCCGGCTCATTGACGTGTTCAGCAGAAGGAGCGGGCCTTAGCTTTGGCTCTGAAGGTACTGTGCTCACCTCTTCATTAATAAGAGAAGATGGTCTTACCATGACCTCAGTCACAGGGCCAACAGCTGTGCTAGGTTTAGCCTCCTCCTCCTCCTCTGTGACAGGATGATCCATTTTTATGGCCATTGTGTTATCTTTAGTCGATACAGCCGTAATGATGTCCGCCTTGGAGGTGTCAGCCTTTGCCATCTCTGCCTTTTGTTGAACTGTTGCAGTGGTGGGTGCAAGAGACTCTCCTGTTGCTGTAATGCCGGTGCTGGTGTCCACTTGTTTGACAGGATCCTCCTGTTCTTTTAGGAGAGGAGGTTTGGACTCTGGTTCTTTTTGACTTGGAGTTTCTGTAGGCTGGGCCACCAGCTTGCCAGATGTAGGCGTGAGTGCAGAAGACTCGTTCTTTTTAGGCGCGGATGTTGACTCTTTGGTGGGTGTAGCTGTGGACCCAGCCTTCTCGGGTGTAGTGGCTGGTTCTGTCTTTGTGGATGGAGCCGTGGGCTGTGTCACAGGCTTGGCAGGTGCAGGTGAAACCTGGGACATTTCCCTCGAGTCTCCCAGCTGTCCTGTCAGAGCCCTCTGAGTCTGGCAGTTCAGACAAAGCCATTCCTCCTGTAATCACAGTGAACAGTGAAACAGATAAGTAAACAATAGAAGTGTGAAAGTGGTCAGGCTAAGTTATCACATTGTTATAACACCACAGGTTTATTCATCCACTGGTTGAATAAAAAGTAAGTCCATACACAAATACAGCTGCTTTCACAGATTGCAGTAATAGCAATCAGAGACATAATCAAATTCACAATTACTCTATTGACTTCAGTTCTACACTATTTGCGCTTGGCCCACCTGAAACATTTTTACAAACAATATAGAACTGTGCATTCAGGAATATTAAAATGCTCAAATTTATCTGACAAGATATCGGACAAGAGATGCTTATCTTGCAACAAAAAAAAGCTAATCATATTGTACAGGCCATCGGAATGCTTTTAAAATGTAATCCTCCAGAGAAACATTTGCTATTATCACATCTACATTCCATTGAGGTCTCTCAAATGACCCTTGTGTGTCAGGAGATTCTCACGCACCTCAGAACACACATTAGTGCACATGTGCAGACGCGATAGCATGACTCATATGTGTCATGTCACGTGTGTATATGTGTCTCATGTACCCATACATACACAAATTGTCCGTAAGATGAAGGCCTGTAGCTTTAATATGTGATGTAACCTTCTCTCTGTCATCCCCTGGTTTAGGCTTTCAGTCCAGCTGTGTGTGTGTGTGTGTGTGTGTGTGTGTGTGTGTGTGTGTGTCGGGGGGGTTCCGTCTTTGTTTACAAAAACAAGAATTAAATATCTTGCATGTCATCGTCTCTCGGATGATGTTACCACTCAACGGAAAGATAAGCTGTTCATTAACTGCAATGTGTAGCTGTAATGGAATTGCAATTCATAATTGTTGCAGTATTGATTGCATAATTTAATTTGTAATCGATTAGCTGTATGCATAATGCCTCTAAAATGTAGTTAATCAATGCTGAAATGTTGATGGATGAAAATGTGTTTTCAGCAATTACACTCACGGAATATGGGTTATTTTTTAAATCCACCTTTTCTTCAAGGATTCAATCAGTGGTCATGGCCTGCACGAAAGTCATGCACAGCCATTGAAATAGTGAAACGGCAAAGACAACCAAGATAAAACAAGAGAGACCCTGTCAAAAAACCAAACCTGCATAACTCAGTAAAAAGTGACATTCACCCTCTTTTTATAAACATCCAACTTTTATTTAACAGGAAAAACTTAGAAGTGCCTGCCAGGGAAATAGAGACTTGCAGATCAAAGGGTTGTGTTTACAGATGGCTGAGCCAGAGCCATGTGTTTCTAAATGCTGCAGCAGTGAGTCCTCCTCCCCCTCCTCCTCCCTCTCTCTTGGTCTAAATATGGCCCTATCTGTCACAACTCTCCAGGTGCAAACTCAGCTCCAGTCTGAGTCTGACTATCTAACTATCTAACTACCGAATTGTCCTTATTTTGTGGCTAACCTCCACAGACACACACACACACACACACACACACACACGCACGCACGCACGCACGCACACGCACACACACACACACACACACACACACACACACATTTTAAATGCTTTATATGAATTCACAAATGACATTCATTTCCATGAGCTAAAAATATACAGAGGTTTTCAGACAGACAGACGAGTAGCACCGTCTTCTCCACACTGCCAGGCTGCCTATGGTTGCTGGGATTGAGCAATACCTAGTCAGCTCGTTTGATGTGTTCTTGGGTCAGCCTGCAAGCTGCAGCCTCCTAACAGCTAGCTGGTGTACATGTCCCGAATACTGCCGAATATAAGAGCTATGATTTTATACCTATAGACTAGGTTGTGGATGCATGTAGCTAGAGGCTGGTGCTTCATCAGCTTGGTGTTATATACATGGTCCATGTACAGGTCATATGCAATGGTACACACACACACACACCTGATTATATATATTTTTTAAAGAGGATTGCAACGGTAAATGTCATTGTCAACAATCCTCCATGGTAACTTTCTCTCAATACCTTCCCCCATACATAAGCTATTGAAACATCAACAAGGACCACTTAGAGCATAGTAAAGAGAACAGTAATGAGTTAAGAGCCCCGAGCAGAAAGTGGACAGCAGTCTGGGCAGGCTGTGTGTGTGTCTGCTGAGGACTAGCCTGCATGCTGGGCTGGGCCACTGACGTACAAGGCCTGCTGCATCTGGCTGGATGTGCTGAGCTTCACATTATACCGCCACACAGCATGTTATATATGCCATGGCTGTGACGCTGCCAAACACAGAACTCTGTATTCAAAACAACAGCTTACACGTCAGGTCATTGATCTGAGACAAAGGCGTGTCCCCTTCTAATCCTGTATTCTATCCACCTGTGCTTTTCACACAGCGTCAACAGAGAAAGGACAACCTTTCAACATCAGCACCCGTGACCGAACACTGTTCAGTTGGGCAGTTTATCAAAAATAAAGAAATAAAAAACATTTTCAAAAGCTTTGATATTATTTTAGTATGTTGGAAAATGTTGGACTGAAATGATGGCCTTTGGAGCAACAACTATCATAGTATTATATCTAATACTACTATATATAATACAATAATACTATATCTAAACTGTGCAAAATGACACATATTTAGCACACCTACTTTACTAACAAACTAACAAGAGGCCTACTATTCCAACTTCCAGTAGAAATTCCAGTAGTCCAACTGAAAGAGAGTGGTGGGGAGAGGACGAGCCAGCAGCTACATTAACATCAACTGCTATCAGGGGGTGAACCCTCTATTTATATTATGAATAATCAAAAGATAAAGAACATGTTTTATTTCCCCAGTACCTAGGGACAACTGCTCAAGTTATGTGGGTTCTTAAACTACAAGTACTGACACACTCCTTGAAACTTTCTTTGGATCAGAGCATATAATTACTGGAATTGCTATCCGCAAGTCAATCCCCCTTTAAAACTGTAAAACAGCAGCACTGCTGAGACAGGTATTAAGTAATGAGGTCCATCCCAACCAATTCTCTTTATCTACATTAAAGGGTGACTCAGTATTTACAACCTACCCTGCCCAAAAACAGCTCAATTTAATTGAAAGGTTTCAAATGTGCTATATGTCTATGCTATTTTTTTAAATTTAGCAATTAATAAATCCCCAGTTGCTTTATACTTTTGTTTCAAGGGTATCTAGAGAGACAATACTATGGCCTGGGGATGAATTTGTGAATTTGTGTCAAGAACATACAAAACAGTGAATAATTACTGCCTTACAAACTGTGTTATTAGTCTCTGACCTTGTCTACGCATGTGAGAATCACATGACAGACAGAAGCACACGTGTGGCCTAGATATCAACAATCACACTCAGGCTTTTCACCCTGTCAGCTGGAGCAGAACGAGAGGAAATGGACAGACTTGCTGCTGGCACTGCCTCCTCCGAGAGTGGCCCCTGCTAACGCCTAGTCCTAGACATACAAGAGCTTTCAGAGTCTCTAGAAATAAGACGATTGCCTCCATCTGAAAATATGTAAAAAGCATGTGATACTGTAAATCTGTGCCCAGGAAACACAAGTGAGGAATGACATGATGTGGATGAACTGATTCTTGTCTTTTACTGAAGCATTGGATAATTGAAAGCAGTGCATAATACATATTCCATATTAGACTACGTATGAATAATATTTCACTTGCCGTCTGAAAATATTACCTGCGAACGTGACCTTATTTCAAAGCCTGAAGTCATATGACTAGCACTGTGAAATTAAAATGCCACATTAGAATTGGCAAACACAGGCTTTTGTAAACACCGACCACAGAGAGATTCTATGTCCAGAGTGAAATTAGTAATATGTTGAACTTAATGATGGATGAGAAAAACAATTTCTGTAAAATGTACAGCAGCATAAGACGTTTTAATCACAAAACAAGGCTCAACCTCCTAATTTTCATCCAGTAAGGAAATGTGCAACACAATATTAAACATGCAAGTTTCCTTAGCATAATGGCTAGTGGTTGACTGCAATCTATTCATCAATATATACTAGTGCCTAACCAGGTGCCTATATCGCCTATAGGTGCACTGCATGCCTGTGTGAAATACATGAAAACATAAGAAAAAAAAACAATTACAGTACTGATCTGTGATGGAACAGAGGGCCTGCAGGCGAAACGTGGGCTGCTTTACTGTACTGTGTCTTGTTGCTTTAGATTTAATCTGGTTCACCTCTGCTTATTGGCATATCGTGTGCTTTTTAATCTCTCATCTCTTACAATGGCTGGAGCGACCCTAGAATGCAACGACAGTGGAAACCATCTCACTAATGCTATTGCACAACACTGAATCCCTTTAACACACTTTCACGTTGACGGTAGTCTGCCAAAGTACACTTCCCATGAGCCATTACGTAGTGTCACATTCACTCAGCCACACACTGGCTTCTGTGCGTAGTGTCTGCCACAAACCCATCGGCTGTATTTTGTTTGCATTTGTTTGTCCATGCACAATAGGTCAACTAATTCCATTCAACTTGCGACTTAAGCTATACTTGTGTAACTGACAATAGGACGTCAGAACATAATATATTATATTATATTGAACAATTGAACAAACAACAGTTATTGTTTCATTGCAACCTTTCCATTGAGGAATCGTTTTATTGAAGTTGCACTGTTACTAAAATCATTACTAAAAATGACAAAAAGAATATAATACTTACTGCTGCGGAATGTGGCATCGGATTAAATCCACACTGGTTGCAGACAGCGTTCTTGCACTCAGTACAGGTGTTGTAGTTGGGAGGATCCTTGGAGCCCATGTTGAGTCCCACCTTACAGAGTGGACAGGTGGACTGGCCTGCTTTAGGAGCAGCTTGGGAAGCTGCTGCCTTTGGAGGCTCTGATGGAGCTTTGTCCACTTTGGCCTGTACTGATGGTGGAGCCTTGGCCTGCTGAGGTTGCTCTGGCTTCTTCTCTTGCTCTGCTTTCTGGACAATAGGTGGTTTGGTGTCCTTTGAAGCAGGAAGTTTTGGTGAGACTGGTGGTGTGGATTTTGGAGAAATATTTGTTGCGGGTGTTTTGGTGTTCTTTCCGCTTTTTGGAGATGCTGGTGGTGTGGTCATCAAGGTGGATGCAGAGTTGAAGATGGAGGAACCAAAGCCAAACATCTTCCCAGTAACTGACTCTGCAGGTTTGGGTTGAGATTTAGCTCCACCAAACCCAAAGAAGCTTCCTGTCTCCGTTTTGACATGCTGTGGTGGTGCTGGTGCAGATTTGGTAGGAGGAATATCAGCTTTTGGAACCTTATTCAATGGCTTATTAGTCTCATGTTGTGCGGGCCCTGGTTTAGCATCTGCTGTTGAAGCATTCAATGGTTCTACACTTAGGGGTTTGACAGCAGGCTGTTGTTGTTTATGCCGGTCAAGAGCCTGACCTTTTTCATCTAACACTGCACCTGAAATGACAGCTTTGCTTTGTGAACACTCTGGTACGAGTTTATCATCCTTTTGGGTCAGAGTTGGCATTTGAGCACCAGCTGCAGCGATTCCATGATTGCCAAATTGTTTGTCTTTCTCTTGAAGGACAGTGGAACTGGGAAATTTACTTGGTGATTTCATCATGGGTGGTACAGTGGGTTCAGACGCTCCTAATGCTGTCTGCATTTGGCAATTAAGGCAAAGCCACTCATTTATCTGAAAGAAAGAGCAAACTTGTCGATTAAAGATAATGTCAAATGTTTAAAAAGTTAAACCCGTAAACCCTTTTAAAATATTTCTCTTCCATAAATTCAACGAAGATACTGTATATTCCTTAACTACATACAACTTTATTTGACATGGTAGGTCTATATTTGATGATTGTTGGTTTTAGCAAATATAGATAAATACCCAGGACCAGGGATTGACGTACCTCTTTTGTATTTGGCATCGGATTAAATCCACACTGGTTGCAGACAGTGTTCTCACAATCAGTACAGGTGTTGTAGTTGGGAGGATCCTTGGAGCCCATGTTGAGTCCCACCTTACAGAGTGGACAGGTGGACTGGCCTGCTTTAGGGGCAGCTTGGGAAGCTGCTGCCTTGCGAGGCTCTGATGGAGCTTTGTCCACTTTGGCCTGTACTGATGGTGGAGCCTTGGCCTGCTGAGGTTGCTCTGGCTTCTTCTCTTGCTCTGCTTTCTGGACAGCAGACGGTTTGGTGTCCTTTGCGGCAGACATTTTCGGAGATGCTGGTGGTGTGGTTATCAAGGTGGATGCAGAGTTGAAGATGGAGGAACCAAAGCCAAACATCTTTCCAGTAACCGACTCTGCAGGCTTGGTAGAAGCAGGCTCGGCTTTCGGACCTCCTAAGCCAAAGAAACCTCCAGACTCCTGTTTGACAGACTGAGTTGTAGGAAGGGCAGACTTGGCAGGGGAAGCCCCAGTTTGTGAAAGCTGTTGTTTTGATTGCTGAGGAACTGATGGGGAAATATGTGATTTTGATAAATCTTGTGGAGGTGATTCTTTGTCTTTGCCAGTGGATAATGTCACAGGCTCCTTCTTTGGTGAGGGGTGTTTAGGAGTCTTGTCCTCAGTAGCAATTGGTACTGATTTCTGGTCTGTTGGAGATGGTGCAGGTTGGTTAGACATCTGTACCGAAGATGGTTGTGGTTTAATCATAGGAAGGCCAGGTGGTTCAGATACTCCTAGTGCTCTCTGCATTTGACAATTGAGGCATAACCATTCCTTCACCTAAGGAGAAAGAAATGATATAACTTATTACTGAAATTCAATCAGACATGATTGTTCAATTCTGGAAGGATGATTGATTTATGTGATTCATCACAAAATGTAAGTATTGGAATGGCAAGACTTTACAAGAAGAAATATGTGACCACAGTTGTATTGCAACACAATTGCATCCACTATTGATTTGTTTATATTTTTTTAAGATGAAAAATCAAGAAGAGTTTCAGTCAAATTACCTCTACTGCTGTTGGCATAGGATTAAATCCACACTGGTTGCAGACATTGTTCTTGCAATCAGTACAGGTGTTGTAGTTGGGAGGATCCTTGGAGCCCATGTTGAGTCCCACCTTACAGAGTGGACAGGTGGACTGGCCTGCTTTAGGAGCAGCTTGGGAAGCTGCTGCCTTTGGAGGCTCTGATGGAGCTTTGTCCACTTTGGCCTGTACTGATGGTGGAGCCTTGGCCTGTTGAGTTTGCTCTGGCTTCTTCTCTTGCTCTGCTTTCTGGACAGCAGATGGTTTGGTGTCCTTTGAAGAAGGAAGTTTTGGTGAGACTGGTGGTGTGGATTTTGGAGAAATATGTGTTGTTATGGACATCTTGCGGGAAACCTGAGCTGGTGCAGACATCTTGCGAGGACCTGGTGGTGTTGTACGTGACTCATCTTGGACAGCAGATGTTATCAAAGTGGATGCAGAGCTGAAGATTGATGAACCAAAACCAAACATCTTCCCTGTAACAGACTCTGTTGTGTTTGAAGCAGCACGCTGAGATTTAGGACTTCCAAAGCCAAAAAGGCCCCCAGATGTCTGATTTGCAGACTGAGCTGCTGGTGTTACAGATTTTGCCGGAGAGGTGCAACTATTTGGAGGTTCTTGAGAGGGTTTGCCAACTTTCTCCTGAGAAGGTTCTGTTTCAAGAGTCTTCTGTGGTTGTACCCCAGGAAGGCTTTCATCATGTTCCTTTGCTCCTTTCTCTAGAGGGCCTGTAGCAGGGATTTCTTCATACATTTTTAGAGGTGCAATGTCCATGTCCGTGGCTGAAACCACGGCCTCCATCTTATTATCAAGTAACTTCGAGGTTCCATTGAGTTTGGGTGCACTAACTGTTTCTTCCTTGGCCGGCGGTGGAGCAGGACGCGATGTCTCCTTAACCTGGGGTGAAGAAGGACTTGGTGTCTCTGTGACCTGCGGTGGAGAAGGACTTGGTGTCTCCTTGGCCTGGGATGGAGCAGGACTTGAAGACTCTTTGACCTGGGATGGAGCAGGACCTGGTGTCTCCTTGACATGGGATGAACCAGGACTGGATGTCTCTGTGGCTTGGGGTGGAACATGAGTTGGTATCTCATTAACCTGCGGTACTACACCAGGAGCAGGAGTCTCTTTAGTTTGTGATGAGACAGGGGTGATATGTTGTTCAGATGCAAGCACTTTGTTTGGTGATGCCTGGGGTTTCGTCCGTGGAGCCTTTTCAGGTTCAGATGATGATAGAGCTTGTTTCATCTGGCAGGTAAGGCACAGCCACTCTCTCACCTAAGGCAACATTAATAATTTATATTAGCAATACAGAACTGTGCATAGATTAAATCAAGTGTGATACAATCAAATCCTAAAAATTCATTCAGTCAACCAAAGGAATTACTTACCCCTTCTACATTTGGCATGGGGTTGAATCCACACTGGTTGCAGACAGTGTTCTTGCAATCAGTACAGATGTTGTAGTTGGGAGGATCCTTGGATCCTTCCATGTTGAGTCTCACCTTACAGAGTGGACAGGTGGACTGGCCTGCTTTAGGAGCAGCTTGGGAAGCTGCTGCCTTTGGAGGCTCTGATGGAGCTTTGTCCACTTTGGCCTGTACTGATGGTGGAGCCTTGGCCTCCTGAGGTTGCTCTGGCTTCTTCTCTTGCTCTGCTTTCTGGACAGCAGGCAGTTTGGTGTCCTTTGCGGCAGACATTTTTGGAGAAACAGGTGGTGTGGTTATCAAGGTGGATGCAGAGTTGAAGATGGAGGAACCAAAGCCAAACATCTTCCCAGTAACTGACTCTGCAGGCTTTGCAGCAGCAGGCTGAGCCTTAGAACCTCCGAAGCCAAAGAATCCTCCAGACTCCTGTTGTGTGCTCTGCTTTCGTCCAGTTTGATTGGTCTGGTCTGGAGGTTTCTGAGGACCTGACATCTTCAGGCTCTCCTGTGGTGTTTTCTGACCAGGAGATGGACTTGATTGTTTCTGGCTCTCTGGTCCTTTAGTAATTTCAGCCTTGTTTGGATTCGCAGCTGGCATTGGCTGTTTTCTTAGAGGTGATCCCGCTGACTCAGAGATTACTTTCTCCTGGGGTTCAGGAGATGGGGAGACTTTCTTCGGTGAGGCCTGAGGTTTGACCGATGGTTGTCCTTGAGCTTCAGGTGCTCCCAGAGCCCTCTGCATCTGGCAGGTGAGACACAGCCACTCCACCTATGGAATGACATCCAGGTATACAACATATTATTTAAAATGAATAAATAATGTATTTAATTCTAAACTTAGTCCGTTTTTTCATCCGTTAGACAAAAAACGGAATTAAGATTCATGCAAATTAGATTTTACAAGGGATGGCAATAGCAAATGAATAAAGAAAGAGGAAGTATAAATTATTCCTCTTATGAAGTTAGTATTGTTTGAAAAGTATTAAGTAAATCTGCTTTAAATAATGTTCAATAGACTCAAACACATGTCGTCCTACCTCTGTTTTAGCTGGCATTGGATTAAAACCACACTGGTTGCAGACAGTGCTCTTGCAATCAGTACAAGTGTTGTAGTTGGGAGGATCCTTGGCGCCCATGCTGAGTCCCACCTTACAGAGTGGACAGGTGGACTGGCCTGCTTTAGGAGCAGCTTGGGAAGCTGCTGCCTTTGGAGGCTCTGATGGA
>OOFB01030139.1:2500-10846 GCA_900323305.1 Trachyrincus murrayi
ATCAGATGAGCAGATGTCAGCTGTGCAGATGACGGTGGGCTGCAAACTAACAACAAGAAAGGGGGAGAAAGGATGAGTGGGTGTGGTTTAGAAGGTGGTGGTGAGGGGGGGCAGTGATGGGCAGGGGGGTGGAGAACAGCAAAGATCCCGCCCTGAGCAACCTTCGTCCCCAAACACACACACACACACGCACACACACGTGCACACACACACACACACACACACACACACACACACACACACACACACACACACACACACACACACACACACACACACACACACACACAAACACACACACAATTACCAAACGCCCTCTCAACATCCATCTGTAGAAACTAATTAGAATTGATTGATTATGGATCAGCCACCTTATCAGGTGTGCGGGAGGATTACCATGCTAAGCCAAAGGGCTGCGGCAGGTCGCCATAGAATGGCAAAATCAATCCCAGTTGACTGACTGTTCGATGTGTGTATGTGTGTGTGTGTGTGTGTGTGACACAAGAAGGGTTTCGCCTTGTGTTGCTTATTCATGATGATGTCATCATCATAATACACATTTTTACATGTGAGTGACTTTTTTTGGGGGGGGTTATGCAGTGCATGAAACACATTTATAGATAATTAGGAATAAGAATATGCTCTATGCACTATTGCTGCTGGCTCTCTAGGCTAGCGATCGGAGGTGTTGCTGGGGGCATTTTATTAAGAAAACCTCCCTCTGATTCTCAGAGGTTGTTTTGTTTCTGGGTGAATCCAGCGGCTCTTGTTGAACCTGGCTGGAGTCCCCGTCCCCTGGCTCAGCTTCTCCTCTCTCCTCTCTCCTCTCCCCCTCTCCTCTCTCCTCTCTCCTCTCTCCTCTCTTGTCTCTCCTCTCTCCTCTCTCGTCTCTCCCCCCCCTCTCCTCTCTCCTCTCTCCTCTCTCCCTGGGCAACTCCCAAAAGTTCATCAATATGTTAATGGCTTAATCTTTAAACACTTAAAGAAACCATTAATAAACATTGATCGGAACACTTGCCACCAGTGGACATTAATCCACTGTTGTTTTTTTGTGTGTGAAGGATTACCAATGGAAATGGAGGAGAGAGAGAAATTGATCATGCCTTCTGTGGGGAAGAGGATAAAAGGCGACTAATGCACTATCTCAGATGGCTGATGAATGGCAGGTCTTGTGGTCTGAACCGGGCCATAGGACAAGACACTGTTCTGTGTTCTAGTTACATGGGCATCGACAGGAGCACAAATCAAATCACTCAGAGTATTACTGTTTAGTACTGTTGCCATGGTCACCTGTAGATCCTGTCATCAGTATCAAAGAGGTATACTTCTATTAGGCACAACATCTACAGGCGTAACATTATTATGATATTTATTGAACCCTTACCTCAGTATGCAGAGGAATCAAACACACATTCACTTTATTGTCATTAAAAACAAGCAATGTATTTAATTAACTTGTTCTCACAATACATTGTCCATAAGAGAAGCACGACAGGTTTTTCCACATTACTAACATGAGACATATTTTCGTGTTGGTTAGTTTATTGAGTAAGGTGCTACCAACAACATCTATGCAAGAAATGTGTGTGTAATTGTTGGTAGTTGTTCTGTGATTGGCAGCACTGGGTGGTTTGATGTCTATTTAATAGACTGGCACAAGCAACCTAATGCAATCCAACCTCACAGCAACCAACAGATGTAGACATTTGATATATCTATAGATAGAAAGAATAGAGAGAATAGAATATATCTCACACTGTTCTAGTGGACAAGGCCAAACCACACTTGACTTGACTTAAGTACTTTTTGTAAGCTACCAGATGGGCTTTGAGATGTGTGGATGAAAGAGAGAAGAAATAACGTTTCACGTGCCACAAACTTATATATAATCATATAAGTTTATAATAAGGTATAATAATCATCATTTTAGATCATTTTATCCTGAATAAAAGTTACTACTAAATACAGAGCTGTTTTGTCTTTCATATGTACATGCTAATTGGAGGTACGTATGTTGTGTTGGTTTCTTTGTGTGTTTTTGACTATTTATACAAACAGCAAACATTTAAAACCTGATATATTTGTGCTTCATTCATATAATTTCTAGTGTGCTACACGTGTTTGTTGCAACTCAGTAAATGTTTCTGTGGCTGAAACTGAAATCACATATTTCCAAATGAAATGATTTCACCCAACTCATCCTCCTCCTCAAGGAAAGCAGCTGTAATGATATTTACATTTAGCATTTCAGGCCCTTAAGCTGCATATCTATAGCGCTTGTTAACGTGTAAACACACATTTGTCAAGCACCCACGTTTTACTAGCGCTGCTCATCATTATAATACTTGAAGCAAATATTGCTTGTGTGCTCTGTGTAATATGATAAAGAAATGCTTTCGCTGGCAGAATGAGAGGCAGCCAGCGAACAGTGCTATATATATACGACCAGTGCATTGCTCAGATATATATATGAAAGAGTAAAAGGTAATTTAGGCAAATCGGCTGCTGAGCTTCTCCGGCACAGCCCCTTGAACTGCGACCTCGTGAAGAAACAGGGAATGGGGGTAGGCGCCAGATTTGCGTCCCAAAGGTCTTTGTGCTCGTCGGAGAGAACCAAGCCTCAAATAACCAAATAAGATTAAGATTACAATCTTTGCTAGTGCAACATTAAAACGATAAGGCTAATGAGAGAGGGCCGTACCCTTGATACGTTACCCCGCTTCATCTGTTGAATAGAAAATGAGGAAATAGAAATGTCCTCCCAGATAGAGGAGCAGAAAGGAAGCACTTGTTTTGAGCATAACGTTATTTAGTTCTGAAAGGTAATTGTATTGTTCCAGATTACTTGTGGGCCTGGGTTTTAGACCTGGGCTGCTTGGCCTTCAGTTGCATCTTTTTAACAGGATGTGTCGAGGCCTTGCCATCGCCGTCAGGAATAGTTACTAAGATAATTGTGAGTGTGCAACGTAACTAACTATAACTACTGCGTCCGATGACGACATCCGGTTCATACCCCAAAGTGTCACTTCACTGCTCAGATGAACGTAGAACACCTTCTGACAACAACTTTAAGCTCTCGTTGTGTTGCCGTTGGTGTTAGTACATTTTTCCCCCTTTTTGCTTTAGATAACAAATCTTGGGTTGACCCCGAGGGTAGGGGGAGCATTACAAATTAATCCCGGTTTTAATAAGTCTGTCTTAAGCCCAGGATCTTTACGGCAGAAAGAGAAAGAGAAAGACAGAAAAGGGGGGGGGGGAGACAGAAAAGAAATATATTAAACCCTGTGATCACAGGCAGCTTTTCTTGTTTGTTATCCCTCTGTCTTCCCTTTAATCCAATACACACTAATCCAATTTGTCAATCACGCTTTGACCTGGACTTCTCGCTCAACTATCTTTCAACCTGCCTCTGAAGTGACCGACCACTTCCTGTTACATAGTCAAAGTGTTGGAAAGAAGAAGAAAACAACACCTGTGAATTTAAGAGACAGGAGACAGAATGGGAATGGGGTGGATGTGTGTGTGGCTAGATGAGTATTAACTGACTACAAACAGAAACAAAAAACTAAATTAAAATGTATATATATATATAATTTTATATATATAATTTTTTTTTTTTTTTACAAAAAGTAGTAGCTTTGTGCTGGACAAGTTTGTGCCTTGCAGCTGAATATGCATGAAGAGCCATAATCAGATCTGGGCCAGTCACCCACTGAAGGGGAATATTGGGAAGCACAAAGGGATTGATTTAATTACTTGGAGTGGGCCTATGCTCTGGAGGGGCCTTGTTAGGCGTGAGTGAAAAGGCTGCCTAGTATCCCTTGCACTGCTTTTTGTGAGGGATTTGAGAGTGGCTGGGTGGAGATGGAGGTGGAGGGGGGAGGTAGTCTAGCTTCTTAAGTCACCAAAACTAATCCCAAGTATAAAGCTCTCCCTGATGAAAGGACATTCATTTATTGCAAAATGGACATAGGGCATTCTCTGTTTAACATCAACCTGGCTAACATCCATCCGCTCTCTGTTTAACATCACCCTGGCTAACATCCATCCGTTCTCTGTTTAACATCACCCTGGCTAACATCCATCCGTTCTCTGTTTAACATCACCCTGGCTAACATCCATCCGCTCTCTGTTTAACATCACCCTGGCTAACATCCATCCCACTTCTGTTCATTACCTTCCCCCTGTTGTAATAAAGTAGGCGAGCTGATGCACTTTTTTAATGGAACTTATGATTTGTGGAATTAAAAAATAGATGCTAGAAATATACTCAATTCTTGTTGCTGTGAGCTTGTCATTGAGTAAGCTGGACTTGCTGAAGCGGAAAAACAAAGCAAAAGAATGCTATTGCCGCTAGGCTACCACGTACCACAGTTTTGGCGAAAAATGGTAAATGACGGCGAGAAAATAAACAGGCTGTAATAGGCCTTGGTTTGTACACTGATATGTTCAATTGTTCTTCAAGTGCCATTACGGCAAAGCTTCATCTTTCTCCTCAACGGCTTTTCCCTTTGTCCGAGTGCAAGGAGCTGAAGGACCTTTATGGTGGAAAACAAAGCACTCGAGATACTTTAAGATCCCCCCCCCCACCGGCCAGAGCTCACCTGATGGATCCGTGAGAGGTGTCCTTATCCCCCCCCTTCGCTCCACACATACAACCTCATAAACCCGACCGGACACAACGGTGTGCGGGAGAGCAGAGTGTATAGTAGCTAGCGGCGCCGGTGGAAACAGAGGCCTTAATCATCTCACCACAAACGCCAAAAGCCATCATCCTATTAAGCCGTGTGCTCGGCTGCTGTGTTCTGCTACCCCTGCACCCTTTCACAGAGCATCGTGCTTAAAGTGGCTCTAAACCAGCCGGCGGGGACTCTGGGCCCTCACTCACCTTTCATCTGGGGAGCCCGTTGTTGTGGCCCTGCTATAGTGAAGGCCCTCCGACTCAAGATGCTAGTGATCTCATTACGCCAGGGGGCCGGCAGAGAGGAAAAAACCCCACAAAAAAACAGCCTCCAATATTTGAGCATCTCGCCTCCCTTATTTCACTTCCCGCACTTTTTAACACCTCCCCCCCCACCCCGACACAACAATGCTTCCCTCGTCAAAGGCTTTGGCCCCCCTCGCACGGCCATTTATTGATTATGACGACAGACCCACAAATACACATTTCTTTTTCTTCTTTGACAAGTTTACCCATCTGTACCCCCTGCTGCACCTTCTCTCTCTCTCTTTCTCCTCGCAGGAAAGCAGACTGAATAGGCGACCAGGTTGAAAAGCGAACAGAGAGGCCCCCAGCATCTCTCTCTCTGTCGCTCTGATTCTCTCCCTCTCTTTCACACACACACACACACACACACACATGCACGCACACAGGCACAAATGGCTGGGATTTCTCATTTAGTTGTCTTTATGCCGCGAGCGCCATGTGGTCCTTGAAGGTGTAGGAAGCCGGGAAGCAGGCACTGAGGGATCAGAGCCATGTGATTAGCATTCTCTCTGAACTGGAGCCGGCCGGCGTGGACGTGCAGGCCTGTGTGTGGCGCCGCCGCGTGGGCCAGAGACAGCCACCAGTAGGGGGCTGCTCGTCGTCTCCTTGTGCTTTTGTTTGTGCTTTCTTTCTTTCCTCCTTTCATCCCCCCCCCCGCCCTCATCGATCTGTCGGACATTGTGTTAGATTGCCAAAAGCATCACGGGAAAAGACAATATCGTCAACCATGCATGATGTAATGCTTTGTGAGCAGCCTTGTTATAGGACCATGACTGAAATTGCAATTCATTTGGATCTTTACTACATGCATAACTAACAGTTGTGCAAGCTGAAATTTTGAATATTAATTAAATATTGTATTAAGTTACGATCAAAGAAATTACAGAGAGATGTACCAATTGTCGATTACCAAATTTCCTGTCTGGGATCAATAAAGTATTATCTTATCGTAGCTCATCTCCACCAGAGGTAACCTGGGTGTAGCTCATCTCCACCAGAGGTACCCTGGGTGTAGCTCATCTCCACCAGAGGTACCCTGGGTGTAGTTCATCTCCTGGGTGTAGCTCATCTCCACCAGAGGTACCCTGGGTGTAGTTCATCTCCTGGGTGTAGCTCATCTCCACCAGAGGTACCCTGGGTGTAGCTCATCTCCACCAGAGGTACCCTGGGTGTAGTTCATCTCCTGGGTGTAGCTCATCTCCACCAGAGGTACCCTGGGTGTAGTTCATCTCCTGGGTGTAGCTCATCTCCACCAGAGGTACCCTGGGTGTAGTTCATCTCCTGGGTGTAGCTCATCTCCACCAGAGGTACCCTGGGTGTAGTTCATCTCCTGGGTGTAGCTCATCTCCACCAAAGGTACCCTGGGTGTAGCTCATCTCCACCAGAGGTACCCTGGGTGTAGTTCATCTCCTGGGTGTAGCTCATCTCCACCAGAGGTAACCTGGGTGTAGGCCATCATGTGCTCTTTCGCCCACATCTTGAGATTGTACACAAACAACGGTGTTCATGAGGAAATGGTTTGAGCTCTGAGTGTAACGATAATGCTGCGTCAGCCATTTTCCCCCAGTTGCCATGAAATTAAAATGAAAAAAGGTAAAGATTGGTCCTATTGTAAACTGTATCACAGTGGCCATGAATAAAAGTTGCTTATTGTACTGATGAGAAATGTAAGGATCAAAGCTAAAAAGCTAAATATGGCATTCTGGAACCTATATGTTTAGATTACAGTTCAGAAACATGTTTCTAACATGCTGTCCTGATTTATTTTTTTCAAAATCATTTAACATAAATTACACGTTCAATCAGTTTATTATTCAAACAATTATATTTCAAGATGTTTTAACTGCTACAAGCTAGCATCAGAAACGCTACCACAGGCGGGGGAGGGTACAGGACAGTAAAGCAAATGCATAGATGAAAAAAAATCACTCCAAAATGTGTCATTAGCTCCGCGCTACATTCTTTCATTACTGTCTTTATCGGAGCAACCAGCCATAAGGCAGAGGTTCATGCACCCTTGAGCACAAAGACTCAAGTTGTTCTACATTTACAGAATCATTTAACTTCTTTAATTATTCTTTAAATTACAATTGCAAATAAAGGCGCCGGCCGTGGGTTGGGTGGTTCTGCATGGGCTGCAAAAAGAGCAACATTTTAATGATTACTTCTCTCCTCCACACTGTCCCAAAACTAATCTCCCACGGACGAGAAACCAATGAAAAAGGGGGAAGATTTCTTTTTTCTTTAATGGAGGGTGCATCAGTCATCAGCCACAGTCTGTTCTGGAAGCAGATGTTGCAGAACGATCCAACAATTGGGCCCAAGAAGTAGAATAGAAGTAAAGGGGATGCGGGGTGGGGGGGGAGGTTAGCATAAATTAATTGCTAATTTCTCCGTCTTTGATGGAATTAGGCTCACTTCGTTCCCTTCTATGTGCTGCGGACGGGGTGAATGTCCATGCGTTAAACGTTTCTCTCTCTCTCTCTCTCTCTGACTCGCCCCCCATTTTCCTCTTGTGACAGTTAAGGGCCACCCAGAGGAGAGCGAGCGATGCAAAACCACACGGTAATCCCTCTGTTTATCTGGGCTTCGAGGCTCGGCCCCAACCTCTGCCTCCATTATCCAGGGGATTTAGGGCCAAACTTTCATTTATTTCTCCAACGCCAGAGTATTCTTTCTCGGGACACCCCCAAACCTAACCACCACCACCCACCCTCTGACACCCTCCCCCCAACCCACCCCACCCGCCTCCCCCTCCCCCCAAAGATTCTATCCCAGCATGAATGGATTTGCATCGATGCAATAATGCATGTTGCTATGGGTGCTAGTGGTCCATGGGTGATGCTGGGGACTGAGCTGCTCATACTGCTCGTGTAGGAATGTGGCTTTTGTGGTGGTGGTGGTACTGGGGGAGGTGGTGGTGGTGGTTGTTGTGGTGGAGGTGGTGGAGGTAGTGGTGGTTCTGGGGGAGGTGGCGGTGGTGGTGGTGGTGGTGGTGGAGGTGGTGGTGGTGGCGGAGGAGGTGGAGGTGATGGTGGTTCTGGGGGAGGTGGCGGTGGTGGTGGTACTGGGGGAGGTGGTGGCGGTGGTTGTTGTGGTGGAGGTGGTGGAGGTAGTGGTGGTGGCGGGGGAGGTGGCGGGGGGGGGGGGACTGGGGGGGGGGGTGGGGGGGGGTGTGTGTGGGGGGGCAGGGGGGGGGGGGGGGGGGGGGCTGGGTGAGGCTGCACACCTGTAGGGCATCAGTGATCAGGGCACACATGTTCACTAGAGAGAGAGAGGGAGAGCTCGGATATGTCAGCACTTACCACCTGCTCTGCCTGTAACATTTGGCCAACTCTCAAATAAAAGTGAGTGGGTGT
>OOFB01030143.1:0-10730 GCA_900323305.1 Trachyrincus murrayi
TGGGGGCGGGGGGGGGGGGGGGGGGGGGGGGGGGCGATTGAGTGACAGGTGATGACTATAAGAACTGTCAGTTGCCGTCCCCCCGGTTGCCCTGACGACAGAACAGTGTTCTTAGTGTTCTGAAATGAAACACAGTTTTTTTGGTAATTATTTTTCACAGAAGAAGAAAAAAAAGAAGGAATGGAAAAAAAAAGAAATACACTGTGAAAAATACACTACTCTGGGACGCGCATGGCATGGACAGATGTGCACATGGACACACGGGGGCATTGGAACATGGCGACACACGTGTGGGCCGCATTAGCCAGGAGGTGATCTGGCGCGTCTGGATGGGACTCTGATGGGTCTCGCCCGGGGAGACAACACGTTCACCAGCGCTGAATCAACGTGCACATGCAATTACACACACACACACACACACACACACACACGCACACACACGCACGCACACGCACACGCACGCACACACACACAGACGCACACAGACGCACACAGACGCACACACTCCGAGTACATGGCTAGTATAGGGATGGGATCCATAGGGTAGAGGGACAGAGGGGGGAGAGAGGAGTGTGTGTATGGGCAAGGAGGCTGCTGATGGAGGTGTGTGAGGAGATGTGTGAGGACGTGTGTGGGGGGGTGTTGTAAGGAGGCATGTGGGGGGTGAGGAGGTGTGTGAGGAGATGTGTGAGGAGGTGCGAGGTAGGTAGATAGTCGTCTTACCCGCAGTAGAGACTGGGACTCCTCTTTCGCTGTGCCTCCTTTGGCCTCCTGCCCAGCTCCGCTTCCTCCTCCTCCTCCTCCTCCTCCTCCCACGTACTGTTGAGGAGTCATCTGGCTCTGCTTCTCACCTCCTCCTCCACTGTGCCTCCCTCCACCATACGGCTTGACCTCCCCCAGGTAAACCATGCTGGGCGAGGCCACACTCCTCTTGTGCTGAGAGGAGGCCTCGTGATTGGCTGTCACGAACGACAGCGGGATCGGCGAGGAGAAAATCGAGGGCGATCCTCCTCCTCCGGCTCCCCTCTCACCTCCTGCTCGCTCCTTGGGCACCCAGAGGAGGCCGTGCGCATGCTCTCGTGCACCTCCTCCTCCTCTGCTGTTGTTGTCCTCGCTCTTCACGCCCACACCACCACCTCCCTCCTCGCGGGTCCCCTCCGCTAGCCTCCCCTCGGGGGGAGCCAGGGAGTAGAGGAGTCGCAGGTCTCCCTTGCTCTCCTCCTTGATGGCCAGGGTGGAGGGGGCCGAGCAGCCGTTGGCCAGCGCCGCCGCCATCAGTGCCGCGGCCGACGTGGTGATGGTGGTGGTGTTGGTGATTGACGGCGATGGAGAACCGAGAGCGGAGGGCAAGGACTCGTGACAGTGGGCGGAGTTGAAGTGGTCGAGGAGGGAGGAGGAGTCGGGCGCCGTGAAGTCACAGCGACGGCAGCGGCAGCACGCGTGGACGCGCCTATGGAGAGACAGAGGGTTAACTTTTATTTATTTATTTAACCTTCATTTAACCTTTATTTAACTTATTGAGATTTACAACATCTTTTTCAAGAAAGACCTGGCCAAGAAGCAGCATAAACCAACATACAAGGTTACCACAACAAAGGCAACCGTACAGGAAACATATATACACACATAACCTATTACAGTCCATTCATTAGGTTAAAAAGGTACAAAGGCATTGACCAATACTCTTAAGGTCCATATCCTTCAGGGTTGATACAAAATGACAGAGGGAAATAAAGTCAGTCCATTTCAAGGTCTCTGGTCCGTAGAACCATCCAAGCAGAAGGGGCAGCAAACATACGTAAAGGCTTTTACCTCAATTTTGTGCAGACAGCAGGAGCACCATGTATTTATTTTAATCTTAATCCCAGGAAATGTGGGTGTCACAGCAGAACTGCAGGACAGTAATAAGAATTAAAAGAAGATACAAATGTTAAACAAAAATTGACAAAACAATACCAAAAATATATAATTAATACCATCAACTTCCTAAATTGCCTGGACTGGAAGGACAGTTTCCCACAACCAGCTGGTATCGGCATCATTTTAACATCTCAGTGTCCAATAGACTAGCCATACGCCTTGTGGTTAGAAAGTGGTTAGAAAACACTAGATCAGTAAAAAAACAAAAAACAAGGTGTCAATGCAAGGTCCCTCCTGTGATTGACATCTATACCAGCTACTATAACACTGTGGAAGGAAAATGGATGCTGCTCAGAGGTATGAAATATGCATAGGAGCACCGGATGGTTGGAGACAAGTGTCCTGGCGCACTTCCATTCATTACCAGAGACGAGGGGGGGGGGGGGGGGGGGGGTTCAACAGCTTTACAGAACAAATGCTCCCGTAATGTGATTGGCATACAACACCCTGTTTCTGTCTCTCTAGTCCCACCCTGTTTCTGTCCCTCCACCCCCACCCTGTCTTCGTGTCAGAATCATTTTCTAGCACACGTTGCCACGTGTTTGTTCTGATTTTCCACCCGACAAGTTGTTGCCTCCACGGTTGTTCGCCTTTTATTCCCTCGTCTCCACCCTCATTTCCTTCCCTCATCTCTCTCTTCATTGTTTATTCTTCATAAAAGAATACTATTTAGTATTTAATCATACAAAATACATTTAATTAAAATAAAACTAAAAAATATAAAATATAGTAATACTAAAGTTGTTAACAAAGTGTGTGTGTGTATATGTGCTTGTAAATGTGTGTCTGTGTGTGAGAGTGTGTTAGTCTGTGAGAAGGAGAGACATCAAGAGTCAGACAGTGAGAGAGAGAGTGAGAGCATGTGTGTGTGTGTGTGTGTGTGTGTGTGTGTGCGTGTACTTCATACCTAGCAGAGTTAAACACTTCCAGATGTGAAGCAAAGAGACAGTGGCCCCTCTGTACAGCAACACACACACACACTCACAGGTTCTTCCCTGACTGCTGTCACCACCCGCATCTATCTTACACACACACACACACACTCACAGGTTCTTCCTTGACTGCTGTCACCACCCGCATCTATCTTACACACACACACACACACTCACTCACTCACACACTCACACTCTCACACAATTATTTATTATTTCCGTGCGATGAGCGGCGCTATAATCACAGCGCTATGCATGGGCCCTTCATAAGACGGCGTGCCATTTAAGCATGCTGCATGTATAATATGAAGGAGGGGAAGCACTTTGCCTGGGCTTAGAGGATAACATCAGCTGTTCATATTGAGCAGAGAAGAGAGGGGAGGAGGGGAGAGGAGATGGGGAGAACAGAGGGGAGAGGAAAGAAGAGACAGGAGAGAGGAGATGAGAGGAGAACAGAGGGGAGAGGAAAGGAGCAAGGAAAGAAGAGAGGAAAGAGCAGGAGATGAGAGGAGAGGGGAGGAGAGGATGAGAGGGGAGGAGAGAAGAGAGGAGAGGAGACAAGAGGCCAGAGAGGAGACAAGAGACCAGAGAGGAGACAAGAGACCAGAGAGGAGACAAGAGGCCAGAGAGGAGAAGAGAGGCAAGAAGATTGGAGGAGAGGAAAGGAAAAGAGAGGAGAGGAAAAGAGGATTTATGAAGTTTTGCTTTTTCACCAATTTCTTAACGACAGGTCAGCGATCCACAATTAAAAAGGTCACGTGGTCCAAGGTCAAAACGTTCAGCACTAGTCCATGTATGTGACCTTCTAGCTGAATGTGTTTTTGATACACATGAATATGAATGTGTAGTAGTATTTGTTGTCTGTGGGTTTTTCTGTGTGTACTTATACTTTAAAAAATAAAAGTTACAAGGGTGATAACCTCCTCGATGTTTTTGTTTTGTTTTCCAGTTATGATTCAATTCATCGCTCTGCTTTCGTCGGAAGTGCTTGTATAATTAAATCGGCACTGTTTTTGTAGGAAGTGTTTGTATAATTAAATCGGCACTGTTTTCTTTTGTCTAAAAAGCCGCACTCGCAATCCTTTTAGAGTCGGCGTGAGTTTAAACCGCCATGTGAAACTTAGCGGCTTCATTACGCTCTTATTTGATTTGAGCTCAGCGATTCAGAGCTTAGATTCGGTTAGGAACGTGAGGGGACTACAAAATCCATCTCCCTCCCTCCCACTCCCTGAAACCCCCCTGTGTATCTCTATGTCTCTCGCCCTCTCTCTCTCTTTCTCCCTCTGTTTGCTATCTGCCTCTTCCGTTCCTTTGGGTTTTTTTTTTACTTCCCATTCTTTCCCTTCCAAGTTCTGACCTTTATCTCAGTGTTCGACCTCCGATTCTTCTTTCTCTCCTTCTGTTTCTCTCCATCCCCTTCTCTTCTTTACTCATTGCTCACTCTCTCTCTTTCTCTCTCTCCCACTGCTTCCCTCTTTATCGTATATACATCAAACTTTCAACCTTTGTATTGATTTGTACAAGAATACAGGATTAGATTCCTCCATAATGTGTGTGTGTGGCGTCAACTTATGGCGTAATTCAAATGTCCGTACTTGCTTGCTTGGCTAAGAGCATCCAATGCTTATACGTGTGAGCATCTGTGCATTTATTTGTGAGTTTGTGCGTGCATGTGTAAGTTGCCTCTTAATAAATACCACTATCTCCACGTCTCAGCATGTTGGGAAGCACCAAATACTAGAGATCGCTCAGAGATAAATGTATAGCAGTGGTGACAAAACTGACCACTGCTTCTCACCAATGACCACACAGCAGCAATCATGAAAACAGCAGTCTGGGGAGAAATCACATACATACCCAGCAGGCATGAGTATTACGTAGTATTACTGTGTTCTTCCTACAACATATTTTTCGCAAAGTCATTCACAGGGGGCGATAGTGATATTGTCAGGACCAACTCTCAGGTTACAACCAGCCAAAATATCAGCCTTTAAAACAAAAAAGGCCTGACTGAATGTGCCAATTTCCTCTGCCAGATTCCATCAAAAAACCAAAACAGAAAACCACCAACACCACCACCAACACCAACAAGACAAAAAGGCATGGGTGTGTGAGATATTGTGAATGAGCCGGGGAACAAGCCAGTGAAAGCTCTCTCCTTAGACAGAGAGAGAGAATCCCTTAGCACACACAAAGATATCCAATTATGGGTAACGCCGAGCAGGGGGGGGAACCACGGGCCATTCAATAGCACAATGTTATGTTAGAACATAACAGTCACCGCAAGACTGATTGACTTCCCTATTGATTGGCCCCCGCATCCGTTAGCTTTCGCTCGTTGAGCACAATTGTCGGTAAATGGGATCCCAGTGAATAAAAGTGGAGGGACAGAAAAAAAAAACAATGTTGTTGTTGTTTTTTTGTGTCGCATCCAAGCTTTCCACCATAGAGTCTAATGGGGCTAAAAATAGACCACAAATGCAAATTAATATGATACCGTTGTTATGCCATTGCGCCACTGTGCCAAGTAAATCATGTAGGAATACGGCCACATGCACGGCACATGCATGGCTACACGGGTGTGCACACGCACACACGGACAAAGGCGTCATTGGTTACCTGTAGTGTCTGAAAATCTCCTCTTCCACCTCTGTGATGAAGTGACACTTGGTGCACGAGTACTCCCTCTCGCCCCCCACTGCGGCGTCCTTCTCCCCTGCCAGTCCATCCTCTGCCTTCACGCGCGGTGACGCCCCCTTCAGGCTGGTCAGAGTATGGCAGCCCTCGTAGTGCTGGAGCAGCACGTCGATGTCGGCCGTGGCGAAGGCACACTGGTCGCACAGGTGGGTGACCCCTGGAGACGGAAGTCGACCACTTGTAGTTTAGTCTTTGACCTCTTATAGTTTAGTATTTCACTCTTTTGTTTGAGGGATCGAACCCAGAACCTTTCGGCTAGATGGCGAATATCCAAGCTACTAAACTTATACTAGTGTGCTACTACTAGCTTCTAATTGAAAAGAGAAATACGCAATAAAAAAGTAAAATACTAAATTGGGTCAAATGCGATGGCCAGGTATCTTTTAGAAAATGAGCTTTCCCATCATGTTGGGTGACAACAACTTTTTGAAATTGGTCCAGTATTGAGCGAGAGCGCTTCAGCCGCGAAACGTCTACAAAGTAAACCTTTGGGGCAATTGCACCCTGTCAATGTATGTCCTCTAAAAGTGCTTGTTTTTGCCACTGACAGGTTCAGACTGTTATTATAAGTGTCTGACAACATTATGGAAAGAAAAATAAAATTTAAATAAAACTTTTTTTTCACTTGATCCGTTTGTTATTGTGTCTAACCAAGTATTGCTTAAGGAGAAGTCTTGCGAGAGTTGAGTTGTTGAAAGAGAACAGTGGAGACGTGAGTGAGAGTTGGAGGGAGGAGTGCTGGCAAGAGTTTGTTGTGTTGGACTACACAAAGTGTAGCTTAGTATTATCTAAAAGATTTTCAAAGTCATGGCTGAATATTTAGCTGATTTCGACAATGTGGATGAGACGAGATTTCAGAGCGAGACTTCTCCTTGAGCGATACTTGGTTAGACACAATAACAAACAGACCGGATCAAGCGAAAGGTAAAGAAAAAAGTCTTATTTCTCTGTAGGGATCCTTTACATAATGTTGTTAGACACTTATAATAACAATCTGAGCCTGTCAGTGGCAAAACAAGCCCTTTTGGAGGATGTATATTGACGGGGTGCTATTGCCCCAAAGGGTTACATTGCAGACGATCGCGACGGCTGAAGCACTCTCGCTCAATACTGGACCAATGTCAAAAATTGTTGTCTGCACGCTTAGACCCAACATGATGGGAAAATAGGGTCCATGTTGAAAAATCCTGAAGTTACCCTTTAAGAAACACTGCTTGGTTAAAAGGACACTTTGTAATGACCTTGCGTGACTTCAGGGTGTGCAGGGGGGTGGTTGGAAGGGTGAAAGACAGGTGGGGGGGTGGGGGTGGTGCTCGGTGATGTCACCATCCCCGGTTTTCCAGCCATAGCGCCATCCATCGGTAACTTGGAACAACATTTGGGGCAGGAGGGCTTCCGACAGGCAAAGGGGTGGGAGACCTTTCGAAAGGAAAGAACATGGAAACATTTTCATCAAACAAGATGAAACTCAAGATTAACTTCAATATGCCAACGCTAACGGTGGTTGTTTTTCGTTTTTTTCGTTTGCAACTGCCATACAAAACACAAACAGGGGAAAATCAGTTGTGACATCACAACTTTTCCACCTTTTGAGTTTGGGGTTGTCGTCCCCAAAGGGAGGGTCAATTTGAGACTTGAGTCAATGTAAAAAAAAAAGATATAATACAAAAAACGAAAAACACAAAACAACAACAACAAAGTCTCGGGGCAAAAGAACACGAAAAAGAGAGAGAGGGGGGTGAACCTCGGGGGTCAACAAAAAAACTAAAAACAACAAAAAACAACACAATGTCTGGTGGGTGAAGCGACGCCTCACCTCTCCCAGGTGTTTGTGGGGCTGGCAGAGGCCCTGGGGGCAGTAGAGGCAGTGCTGGATACAGCAGCGGTGAATGCCATGGCTGTGCTGGTAGTGCAGCAGCAGGGGAGCCACCACGATCACATCGGCGCTGTGGGCCATGGAGTAGCGGAAGTCACACAGCTGGCAGTTGTAGCTGGTGACCACCGCTTCTGGGTCGCTGCTGGAGGGATCTGGAATCGAGGGGAGGTGGGGGGGTGGAAAGGTTAAGTTGATGTCGAGGAATTATAAAGATTTCAGAAGAAGAGAATAAATTGGGTAGATCCGACTGTAACGCATGGAATTATTATTTTTTGTGCTCGATTCTATTTGGTCATTATTTGTTATCATTGATATTTGCTGTCTATTCCCACTGTGTCTGTCCTTTTGTATTTGTTAAGTAATTATTAAAAAACGTTGATCACAAAAAAGAAGAAGAGAAGAGACTTAACGCGGACCCAGGATCAGCAGCAATGATTAGGTTTAATTTGTACATGGAGAGAAGCACGTTCAGATAAGGACTGTAGTTCCCTGAGGAAATCAGAGCAGAGGAAGGAAGTACTGTATATTGGCAAAACATAACGAGCAGGGAGGTCATGAGACCTGAGATAGCATATTGTTGTCTATGGAAACAGGCTGTGAGGAAGGAACCAAGGAGTGCTTGTGTGGCATGAGGGTCATCTGCTAACCAGAGGCCTTGGAGTCCTGTATAGCGCTGTATGTGTGTGAGTTTTAGCTATGGGCCATGTGTTATCACCAGATAGTGTCTTTGGGATAGGCTGGACAATGCACTGTGTATATGTAGCCATCAGTAAAGGAACACGAGTTGTCATTAAGAGGGAGCTGTGTAAGCATGTAATCTATAATCGATTAGAAGATAGTAATGTGAGATCAGGTTGTTCCTCCGCAGTTGGGAAAGGTTGGGTGAAGTAAAATAGAAACAAGAAACAACCAAACAAGGGTCATTTTTTAATATTTCATTTAGCAGATGCTTTAATCGTCTGCTTTAAGACGATTACCCCTTACCTTGGTTCACGTTGGACGATGGATATTTGCGGCTCTTGAAAGCACCGTGGTCTCTCTCGCCTCCATCTTTCCTCCCTCCCCTCTCCCTCTCCAGTCCTCCGTGGTTGGAGTGTCTGGGGCTCAGAGTGCACCCTGGGCTCATCCTGTGTCTCTGCTCGTAGTGCTCCAGCAGCTTACCAGCTCCCCCGGCCCACTCGCAGCTCCAGCTACAGAACTTGCACCAATAGTAGGCCATGGTGCCGCCCCGGCCGGCCTCCCCCAACCAGCCAGGCGAATCGGAAACGCCCCTGACCGGGATGGAGTACCCGGCCAGTGAATCGTCTTCCGCCCTCACCGCAGTGCGCTCCACGCCGTCCAAGAGCAGACCCCGGTCCTTGGTCTGGATCTCGTGGCTCACCAGACTGTTATTGGCCAGCAAGTGGGGTGTGGTGGGCGGGGTTTTGACTTTATTTGGGTGAGAGGTCAGGAAATGCTGTTCGAGTTCCAGAGAGCTGCTGCCCATGTACGTGAAGTTGCAGAATTTACAGCGGAAGTATTTAGTGTTGCCCTGGCAATCTGCAGTCTTCCGTCCGATACCAATGAGGGTTCCGCCCAGCGTCACCTACACAGGACCACAAGCAACTTTGTTTACACACAACGACAAAATAAAATATGTCAATGCTTCTGATGATATCCAACTTCTAAAAGTTCTCTTCCAAAGTCACAACTTTGCATTTACATTCTTGGGTCCAACAACAAAAAAAGTAATTACACTTAATTGAATACGCACAAGAGTGCATAAGTGCTCTTGTTTTGAGTGATTGGCGGCACCCACTCCTACTTTACACTGTGACCGAAACATCGCTGCAAACGCCACTATCTTACCTAGAAATTATACCTTGGCAAGCAAAGAGGTGAATTAGCTACAGCGTTCAAAAGCTAGCAAGCAAAAGAAAGCATGTTTGTTCATGTGTATTGTAATTAAGTCAACAGAATGCCCACTCCGCATGCTTAGACCAGAGAAAAGGTTGTCAAACTTGCTTTGTAAACAAATTTTAAGTCCCACATTTGGGTTTTGAGTGGGAATACCAATTAAAAAACAAACTGCAACTCTTTAAAAAGTAGTACTATAAAGAATATACTGCTATGAAGTATAATGTTAAGGTTGGGGCTAGAATTAACATAAAGTACAATGGGCTGTTTCTTTTTTATTGTGAGATTTGGGTTAAAAATGTTTTGCTGCTTTTCTTTCGGTTTTGGCTGAAGGATTCGGTTGAATTCTTAGATGTAATATATCTAAAGTTGGTCTGAAAGAGCAGCGATGAAGGGGGTGATAAATTAGGATAATAGAGGAACGAAGAAGAATGGGAAAGTTTGAGAGAAAAAAGAGCAACTGAAAGAATAAGAGTCAAGAGAGTGTGAGAGAGATACACATTATATATATATATATATATATATATATATATAGAGAGAGAGAGAGAGAGAGAGAGAGAGAGAACAAAAGAGTAAAGTAGAGAATGGAGAGAAACAAAAGGGAAGAAAAGAAGGAGGGATAAAAAACACAGTTAAATGTGCCTGACATCTGTTTGAACAGCCTTCATAACAACCAATTACAACTACTGGTAAACTACTGGTTTCTCTACCTCCTCCTCCCTCTCCCTCCCTTTTCTCAACCTCTCTCTCTCTCCCTTCTACATCTCCATGTCTCTCCCTCCACCTAGTTCTCCTCCTCTCATTTCCTTTTTTCTTTTTTTATACCTGCCATCTCATTGGCTCACAAGGTGTCTCGTCCCAGTGAATGACAGCATGGAATTTTCCCAAATGTGGGCGGTGGAGGGAAAACAGAGAGAGCAAAGGAAAAAATAGGAATAGAGAACCCTTTCATTCGATTTTTTGTACTCTCACTTTTTCTTCGTAATGACGACTTAAGCCCACTGGATTTTCTATTTCTGACTCAATGTATGCGTAATATATATGTGTGTGTGTGTGTGTGTGTGTGTGTGTGTGTGTGTGTGTGTGTGTGTATGTCTGTGTCCATTACGTGACTTACGCCCATTAACGGCTGCTGTTTTAAATGAAATTAAACTCCTCAGCTACGCCTGCCCCCCCTTCTGCCACACACACACACACACACACACACACACACACACACACACACACACACACACACACACACACACACACACACACACACACACACACACACACACACACACACACACACACACACCAGAAGTTTATTAGATCATCTTGTTTAAATCTTCCAGACAAAACTCCACTGTTCATGTAGACACAAAGTCCTGGTCCGTGAGCCAAATGGTAACAAGAAAAGGGGGTGAGCC
>OOFB01030148.1:10311-20593 GCA_900323305.1 Trachyrincus murrayi
CTCCTCCCCTCTCTCCAGTCAGTCTGTCTCTCTCTCTTCCCCACTTTTTCCCTGCTCCATGGGCTGGAAAATTGGCTCCAAAGGGCCACTGCTGTGAACAAGGGCCAGCCTCACACTAGGCCCCCCCTGTACGTGAGATTTATCTTTCACTCCATGCAGGAGAAAGAAGAGTAGACAGATAACAAAGAGAAAAAGAAAAGTTCTCTGACTCCTAACTGTCTCTCTTTATTCCTTCATCTCTCCGTCCCCCCTCCCTCCATCATGTGACATTTAGTACAGGAACTTCCCAATGTCTCGGGAACATACACAAACTCAAACAATGTCAGTGGACGTTGATGCCTCTGTGATGGCAGACAAATGAACAACAACTGTTTGACTCCCAGATGAAAGGTTGTGGGTTCAAATCCCCAGGTCCTACTGTAGGCGTTCATATAGCAAGATGCCCTCACCGCTTCCTGCTGTTTAATGACATTTATCTAAAATTCACACATTCGCCATTTGGTTATGCTCTAATCTATATAGCTGTGTTACCTTAAAGCCCAAAGCACATGGCCGTGTTGGGAAAGACTCAAAGCAATGGTTTGAATTTTCATGTCCCAAATAGACTTGAGTCCCATCCGAAGCCAGTGGAAAAACACAGCCTTGCTACATTCACGCTCCGTGTGCTTTGCTCCATTAAAACAATATGACTATGTATTTTATGAGTTACGCTACAAGGGCCCCATTCCGTCCTACATCTCCTGATGTGGGTTGTACGTCACTGTGCTGCATCTTCCTATACATGTAGTCTAAGTACCCAATGACATGGCCACAACAGACCTTCTTAAGCTCTGTTTGTAACATGTGTATCAAACCAGCTGACCTGCAGTTATCAAGGTGAATGCAGGCGTTAGTATGCTACGCCTCTTGTCATTTCATAACCTATAATGACACCGTGTGTGTTTGATATGATGTTCATTAAGAATAAACACACACACACACACACACACACAAATATACAGCACAAACAGACACACATTTAGCAGCCACCCCCTGGGGAGCAGCAGGAGCTGTCTCTGGGGGATTATGTGAGTAAAGGATCTTTCAGGAGTCATCTGTTTTCCTTCTGCTGTCGACTGTGGGCAGCACCTTCCATCTCTCCTCCCTTCCTCTAAGTCCCTTTCTGGCAAAGCCTGGGCAGGGTGGCTTTGCAGAAGGCGGTAGAGAAGACAGGCAGGCAGCCTATCTTGTTTTCTGTCTACACAGCAAAAAAGGTAAAAAGAAAAAAAGGCTCATTTCGGCAAAGCTGCCACATTCACGGCAAATAAGCTCTGATACGGACTTTGGTGAGGTGAACTCCCAGCTGTGGAACCGTTCAGTGCAGGTTGTTGTGTGGTGACATCCACCTACGGTGCTGTACACACACACACACACACACACATGCCACACCATACCACCCCCCCGTGTAAAAACAAGCTAGCCTAGCTAGCTGGCTCATTATCCACACTTCCACTGTATTGTTGGGGGTTCTGAAGAGAATATTACCAATTATCAATCAACTTCTAAATCTAATTATTACTTCTAAATCTAATTATTACTTCTAAATCAAATTTTTACTTCTAAATCTGCACCATTTCTCCTGAATGTATTCTCATTGTCAGAGATGATGAGAGAAAATAAGCTGATGAGATGCCTCTCGATGCAAAATTAGTGTGAAATTGGTGCACTGCAGATATGATATAGTTGATACAAACGTTGATAGAACTGATGGACTTTAGAGGCTACATTTAGCTAACAAATAAGTCCTACAGTGAATTCCTTTCTCAATTAGGCTGTATTAATAGTTTGTATAGTTCGTTTTCACAGTTTCAAGAGTTTACCACAAGGTTCTCGGCTGTGCATGTGTGCATCAGGAATAATAATAATACTAATAAATAATAATAATAATCATCATCATACATTTTATTTGTATAACACCTTTGTAAGCAATGTTTACCAAGTGCTTTAAAGAGTGCCATCATGCTCGCTATTTCCTAATATAAGGAGGCTGAGAGAGGGTCATGAATTATAGCATGCTTTATACGCGTGTTGTGAAATCAACTACGTTTCAGAGAAAAAAACGCTGAAAAGTCGGACCATTGACGTCATTGGTTCGGGATTTGCATTCTCCATTATGTAAACAATATATAATAATAATAAACAAAAACATGAAGAAAATAAGGTAAAAGTACAAATAAGAGATTAGAATAGAAACTAGAAAAAGAGAATAGAAAAAGAGATTAGAAACTTTTTTTAAGTCTATGAAAGTGCTTTAAGAAGTGATTCAAAAGATGTTAGTGATTCTGCTAGCCATATCTCTTCAGGCAAGGCCTTCCAATGCCTAGGGACTCTGTTTTGCACCTGTCTTATTTAAGACGCAGGTGTGCTTATGACGCATTCAAGCCGTATGGGAGAAATCTGGAAAGTGGGAAGAATTCCCGTTGCTCTGACTTGAGTGACTCGTGTTCATGCACACACACACACACATATATAAGAAAGGTTTAGTGGGGACTGATAATGTGTTTGGGCCTCGATGAAGTATCATGATGATTGTTAATAATATGAACTATTTGTCACATTAACAATAACTTTCTGAAAGTTCCCAAAGCTCCGGCTCGGGAATAAAGCTCGGAGGGTGACGAAACGAACGGCCCGTTATCCCACACCACTTATTTTCTCATTCTCTCTCTCTCTCTCTCTCTCTCTCTCTCTCTCTCTCTCTCTCTCTCTCTCAGGTACTGAGCTCTGTACGGACCGAGGGCCAGCCTCTGCACTGCCACTTCAGCCAGCTCCGGCCCTACCAGCTGCTGACCGTGGAGCTGCCTGCCGTAAGGCCCCAGCCCCGAGGGGAGACGTCCTGGGCGGTGGATGCCTGCGAGTATGACTGCGCGCGGGGCCACCTGCAACGCCTGTCCGTCACCCGTATCCCACTGCATGCTGAGCCCATCTCCTGCTCCCGCCACCCCTGTGAGTTCCTCCTGCTCCTGGGCCTCAGCGACTCTTCCCTGGTGCTTTACGACCGGCGAGGTGGCGGGACGTGGCGTGACGTCACCTGCCCGGTCCCACCCGCTTTCCTGGCCTGGCATCCGTCAGGGGGCCTGGTGGCGGTGGGCGGTGGGCAGGGGGAGCTGATGTGCTTCGACGTAGGGCTGGCACCTCTGGGTGTGCTGTTGGTTACGGAGGAGCCGGCCCACACCTCCGCCACGCTAAGGCTAGCCCAGCACCTGCGCTGCACTGGGGGGCTAGAGGGGCTGCACTGGGGCAAGGGGCCGGACGGCCAGGCGGAGGGGTCCGACCTACTGATGCTAGCCCTGCATGCAGGACCTCTGGCAGCCCTCAAATTCAGACTGGGTAAGAAGCGCAACAGATTTTTTTGTGTTTGTGGAATAACGCTCCTTTATGTATTTGTTTATGTCATGCTTTACTGAACTGTGGCCATTCGGAGCACTTTGACTTAATGCCTCACGTTCGATGTCAATAACGCAAGTGTAACAGAAAGTGAGCAGGCTTGCCCTGATGCTGGTGAAATACTTTGGTCGCTTCCCTCCGAATTCGCCTCCACGGGACTCGAACTCGGGTCCTCTTTCCTTCCACAGCATTAGCGCTAGCGGCTTGTCTTATCTTCTGGTGTTTTCCTCGTTCTTCGGTGCAACTTGAGCTCATTACACACCGTTACACAAGGCTTAATTAAAGTGATGGACAACAGGATCTAAAAATGTCAAATAACCATAACATATGAATGTCAGGAAAATATCAAAAAGTATATTCAGATCCATCTCAATGTCAGCTAATAAACTCAGTCTTGGAAAGACTTAGGGGTGTGGTCTGAATCTCCGCTACCCCCCCGGTAGACCGGGATAACGCTACAATTCATGACCCTCTCTCAGCCTAGAAATGCCATGGCTTCATTCAGCTGCACCTTCGCCATAAAGTGAGTGTACTGGTAACCCGCTTGGCTACGTAGCCACCAGGGTAAATAGACTCCACCCATTCATTCGGCTTGAAGGAATAGAAGGAAATCGATAGACTGAAATTAGGTGAGATTGCAATAGACCATTGGTAACTATTTCATACATTTTCTCCGGTATATACTCTACTTTGCGCAATCGTTTTTGTATTATTTAGTCGAAATGTGTTGTGTGTCGTTTTAAGATTTTACAGTTTTGTCTAAGAACTACACCTCTCTATTCTTGAGTACCCCCCCGACGGTATGGCAGAGTATTGCCTACAAAAAAATGTCCATGAAGCGTTCTCATGTAAAAGCCCTATTAGACCAGTTACTAGTCACGTTTACCAACATTTGCCTTTGATGCTACTGTTGTAGTACCAGTTCATGTAAAGATGGCGGCTGTACTTTGTTTTGTCGGGGTCATCCTGGTGCCTCCTAATTGCAGAGTGAAGTTAATTTGTCAGCAGGCGGGAAGGTTAGCAGGAGTCAAGCTCTCAGAGGTCATTCAATAATCGCCTAGGGCAAGAGCCCCCCAGGTGCATTCTGGGAAGCATTTTTCCGATAAATAATTTACAGTGGCTGTGCAGTCCCTCTGGGCCTACAGATAAAGTTTGCCAATCAAATTCTTCCAAAGCAGCCACCTCATCCAAACACAGACCAACAAACATACACACACACACACACACACACACACACACACACACAATGTGTGTTTGTGTACACATTCAGACAAACTAAATCTTTAATTGTGACTTTGTAGTGGAATGTGTCTTTGTGTAGGTGTTGATTTTAATTGTGTTTTTTATGTAGTATATTTTGTATTGTCCAAGTTTGAAAGTGTATATTTATGTGTGTGTGTGTGTGATAATGTATTTCTCTGTTTGTACAGCAAATGAGGAGGATGTCTTCCAACAATAACTTCCTGTTCTCTGATCTTCTGCCAACGTTTTGATGAAAAAATTCTCTGCGAGTCTTTCTTGCAGTGATAATTCACACACACACACACACACACACACACTCTCTCGATTGTTAGTGTTCTTCTATTTCCATGCTTCTACAAACACAGACGTGCGCGTGCACACACCCACCCACACACACACACACACACACACTCTCTGTCTTGATTGTGAGTGTTCTTCTATTTCCGTGCTTCTACAACACACACACACACACACACACAAACAGTGGTTTATTTGCTAGCGTGTTCTGTGCTCTCTCCTGCCTGTATTGACTCGTTTCATTAAGCCCCGCTACATGACAGGACGAGAGAGAGTTGGTAGGCGTAGGGGATGAAAGACTGGGACACACTCCAAGTTCTCTTTCTTTTTTTTCTTAGGAGGCAGCCTCTCCCCAGACCCCCCTCCCCCCCATCCCATCTCCCCCCCCCCCCAGTCCCCCGTAACTTATCTCATCTTGGCACACGTTGGCCGGGTGGGGCTGCCACTGGTAGCAGCTATAGCAGGGCAGCCTTGGGTGTGTGTGTGTGTGGGGGTGGGTGTGTGTGTGTGTGTGTGTGTGTGGGGGAGGGATCCAGCATAACATGCCAGGAAAATAAATTGTCTTTTTTTTCTTCCTTTGGACAGGAAGTGACAGTTATATTTCAAATTGGGTTCCAGAAAGTCTGGATGTTGTGGATCATACATCTTGATTCTCCAATAATAGCGCGTTAACAACATGTCCCTGTGTCTACTGTGACTTGTGTCACTCTTTGTGATTGGTGCTCATCATGCTGACCCACACGCGCACGCACGTGCACACACACACACACACACACACACACACACACACACACACACACTTGGGTGGAGTATGATGAGATATATTAGCCCCATTAACCTTCCACATCCTCTTCAGGGGATTTGCCGGCTAGCTAATCGCCAGCCTGTCATTTGAATCGGCCCAGCAGCCGCAACGCCAGTCAACTCCACATTCTCGTCTTCCTGTCTGCCTCTTCTTCCACAGTTTAGATATGCAAATATTTGCGTTGTTGAATATGAATAATGTGATATGAATCGTTTCTGCCTGAAAACATGAAAATGTTATTTTCTAAATACGATTTATTTTGCCGACTCGATTCTTGATTTATGAATTGGCAAAAATGTCATGTGCATGTGCTCAGTAGAGCATTGTCCAAGTTCTGTTCATAGCAGCAGAATCAGATGACACTTTAGTAGGTAAGGAGCGGTGTATAACTAGTCTCGCAGAGCTAGCCTTTCCATACAGAACGTCTGGGGCACAGCGTTGATTAACTGTGTCAAGAACCACCTGCTTTATCAGGAAGAGGTCTTGATTGACATGCAAGCACGACCAATCAAGGACCGTACGCCGGGAACAGTACTTCTAGAAAAACAGACCTGTGGTGAAACAAACGTGAACAATTGCTGTCTACGAAAAATAAATGCCAGTGGACTGAATAAACCCATGGATGTAAATACAAGAATGAACCTGATTCACCCGTGTCTCGCCGGAGCTACGTCTACATTCCTGTGAGTGACAATGCTGACAGCCAATGAGAATTGTGTCTTGAGTTTACCTTGCTCTCAGACGTTCAGGGCAAGTGAGACTAGAGTGTATAACCAACACGCCTCTAAATCATCACGTTTCATCACATGGCTGTTCACCTTCTCTTATCTAGAGCAAGGACGATGTCCTGTATTTCTAGTTCATCAACAACAGTGTTAGCACCTTATCAGTGGTAACGCAGACATGCACACACACACACACACACACACACACACACACAGTGTCAGCCTTTGCCTAAAAGGTAAAAATGTATTTTAATTGTTCATTGTAAATTATATAGACGGCCATAATCACCCCTTGCTATTCAACACATGCAGTTCCTGTGTTCTGAAATGGCATGCACGCACACACACACACACACACACACACACACACCAGCTAGCGGTTATAAGAGCAGGCATAAAACCCTGTCTTTTCATTATTTAGCAGCAGTAATCTGCAGGCGCTCAGTGTCCCAGAGAAGAAAGGCATTATCAATCACCTCTGGTCAAAAGGCATAATCAATTGAGATGGTTCTCACTCAGCACTGAAACTAAATACAACCTGGCAGAGAGCATCAGCGAGATGAGGGACACACATGCACACATGCACACAATACACGCACACACGCAATACTACACACACACATGCACAATCACGCTCGCACACATTCACACAATACACACACATACCATCTTGGCTAAAATGTGAACACTGTCTACCTAAATTGCCTTAATTGTGTAGTTTATTTTCAAGTTGTGTTCATTACAATTCCATCATTGAGAGGCCAAAAAACAACACACACCCACAAACACACAAAGTACACACCAGGGATTAACTAGATTTCCTGGCTAATTGATTGACAAGTCAATGTTAATCTAGCCAATCCAGTGGATGGAGCTCAGAGTTTACAGTGATCCAATGATGGACACTTACTTAAGTTGAGTAAGTGCTGCAGTGCTATGGAAAGTGCTTGAGCAGACTATACGCATCCAGGACCATTACAGCTCACTGTATCGATACCTGGAAAACAATGTGTGACTTTTTGACACAAAGTGCAGCTGTCAAAACTAAGTATTTACCATTGGAGGGAAATGTTTAATATTATTAGCCAATATTAGTATGGTACAAAAGATATGGAGGCGTGATTCAAGAACTCTATACAAAACAAAAGATAAACATCCAACAATACAGCCGATTATAGTAAAACATAATTCATGATCTGATGACGTGTATTCTGAAGCTCAAGCTGTTGAATTTCAGTTCTGGGACATGACTAGTGCAGAAGCCAGAGACAGTTATCTGGTACGGTCCCTCCACTGCTCCTGTCCAGAGTGACACCCATAGGTGCTCCCAACCAGCTGATTGCAGTCATTTGTATTTGTTTATAACCTCATTCCCAGGCGCTCTCATCTCACGACGGAACGCCTGGAGCGGGGTGCCTCAAATGTGCGTTATTGGCTTAGGGACTTCCGATACATGTTTCGGGTATCGCAAAGTCAAATTCATCGTCAAAAAACTCCAGATCTATTCTCCTTGTCTTTGTTGTTGTTCTTCTTGTCTTACTCGTCTCCCTCCGGGGACTGTTAACTGGCGTACACAGCTCATAGGAAGTAAGAGACCCTCTCAGAGCCTAATTTGTATATTCTTTTCTTGATGGCGCCAACATATAAGAAAAAAAAAATCCTTGTATGTGTAAACTTGCCCGGCAATAAAACTCTGCTCTATCTCCCGGGGCCCGGACAGGAGTTGTGAGCGGGGGAGGAATGGGCCCGTCGGAGCTCCTCCAAGACCGCGTGCGCTGTGGACAGGTCAGCCAGGCGTTGGGGATTCTCAAGGCCTTGGACTGGGGCCTATCGGGGGACCAGTGCTACCGCGGGCTGAGTCTGATAACCAATCATCTGCTGAGGCTTGGTCTGAATGCAGAGAGAGAGGGTAGGTCTCTGATAGGTCTGACCAATGTGTTTCTTTAGATGAGTGAGTCGGTGCATATGGTTCTGTAAAGTAGAATATCTGACGGTTTTAAAATTGTATTGCTTTAGCAATGTTTGCGGTGATATCTAATAATAATGGTTATTGGAAATTGGGGTTTTTGTATCAGAATATCACGGATAAAAACATATTCATAACATATATGTTATAGCTATGGTTATATTTTCAGGTTTTTTTGATGAACTTAAAGTGATGGACAACATGAAAAAAAAAGAAAAGTTAAATAACCATAACATATCACAGAGGGATGTGTCCACCAAACACCTACTGAATATCTTAGGAAAATCGCGTTTTGCGTGTGTGTGTGTGTGTGTGTGTGTGTGTGTAGCCCAGCTAGAAGCAGCCCTGGGTGTGTTCTATGCCCCTCATGTCCCACTCTCTGATACGGTGGTACTGGAGTACAGAGAGCCAATCAGCACGTACGCACGACGTTTCTTCCACCACCTTGTCAGGTAACTGAACTCCGTACCGTCATCTCTTTCTTCCTGTATCCTCGTCTCAGTTTAAAGTGTCCTCGCCAGCATCTACAACAGTTCAAACAGCCTTGATGCATATTGAGTACAAAGCATAGCAATAGCATAATATTGTTTTCACGTTAAAACAGCGGCTGTAGCGGGGCTGGGTTTTTTCACAAATCTATTTTGGACACGGCAATTCCAAAACATTATTTTGTGTCTGTCCCGACACGGCCGCATGCTTTGGGCTTTGGACCTAATAGCCACAATCACTCCCTTCTTACTCCTACACACACACACACACACACACACACACACTCACACACACTCACACACACACACACACACACACACACACACACTCACACACACTCAGTCTATGATGTCTCATGAAGTATAATTGCTGATATTGCTGCCAGTTGAGATCCGACAGCACGGCTGTTGTGATCACATTTCTGGAGAATGGAAGGAGGACAAGGACAGTCAATGAAATATATTTAAGACCTCACTAATGAAGTCATGTGAAGTGGGAATTGCCCCACAATCTAGATGGTATCAGCCAAGGCCAGCAGAGCCAGCATGGTGACATAAGGAATGCAACCCGGGCACACCTGGCATCTTTACATCCACATCACATGAGCACACGGCAGCACATGATGCCCTTCATGGAAATGGTCTTTAAATGTTGTCATGGAAACATTGCAGATGTTTTTTTTTTTTTTTTTTGTCATTCAGAAAAGAGAAAGGCCAGCTCCCTATTTGTGTTTCGCCGGTGTCTTCATTCTAAGAGCCTTTTCAGACATCTGTGTGACTGAAATGGACCCTGTTCCTGTACACCTATCTTCATCCCATTCTCTTCCTCTTGTGTCTTCGTCTTCTGCTCACCCACTCCACTGCCCTCCCCCTCGTCCTCCGCTACCCCCTCTCTGTGGCAGGACCGAAGGATTGTCTTGGCGTCCTCCTCTGCTGTCCTATCGTCCACCTGCATCCTCTATTCCTCCATGAACATCAAACGCAACACCCCCCCTCCCTCCCTCCCTCCCCCCCGTCTCTCTGCCTGTGTGTTTCATGTTGGCTCCAACTAGGGGGGGTTGAGGTGTATTGTACGGGGAGATACCGCTCATTCTCCCTCTCACCTGCCACCCTGTCTCTCCCCTCCCTCACCCTTTTGCTCTCTCTCTCTCTCTCTCTGTCTCTCGCTCTCTCTCTCTCTCTCTCTCTCTCTCTCTCTCTCTCTCTCTCTCTCTCTCTCTCTCGCTCTCTCTCCCTCTCTCTCTCTCTCACTCTCCTCTCATCCTCCTTCATCCTCATTCAATCTCGATTTCTTCTCTTTCTTTCCCCGTTCTCTCTCTCTCTTTCTTAGTCC
>OOFB01030149.1:30295-48437 GCA_900323305.1 Trachyrincus murrayi
GGACAGCTGGGGGGACAAGGAGGACAACAGACACCATCATGCACGTGGTAATGTGTGTCCCAATGTATTGGGGGAGTGTCCCAATGTGCCACTTGGATTTGTTTGCTAACCTATCATTTAGTCTGTGATAAATGGTCTGGTGTGTGTGTGTGTGTATGTGTGTGTGTGTGTGTGTGTGTGTGTGTGTGTGTGTGTGTGTGTGTGTGTGTGTTCTGTCTCTTTACCGGCATTTTTTCTGTTGCTTGTTTCTTGCTTTGATCATGGCCAGAATAGCACTTTCATCATAGTGGTGGTTACACACTCTGTTCCTCATGGGATTCTCCATGTCTGCCTACAATACAGGAAGTTCATGACAAATAACACTTCATCAGCGTCATCTTTTATTGGTGTTTTGGTTAACCCTCTGCTCAGACAAGGGCCTTCAACTATTTCACTGTCAATAACTTCAATGGTGTTTCTAAATATTGTGTTTGTTTGTATATGCATCTTTCACCTTTGAGAGAACCTGTACATTATTATTGTAAAACCCAAACCAAATAAAGTTAAAAAGATTACAATTATTTTTTTATTATGTATTGGAGAATTGGCCGGTGTTAATTCAAATGGTTTTAATGCTTAAGACGGTGTACTTTGTCTCACCTGTGTGAGTGGGCAGGTGAAGTTGACCTGGCTCTGTGTCATGGCAATGTCCTCATCTACCTCCTCCATGTTCTCTACTGCGTCGGCTTTGTATGAGAAAGCAACAACAACAAAAAACGTATGGTGAAAGCATTACATTACAGCCATTACATTACAGATAGCACAACCACTTGAACTACTCACAAGGAAACAAACAATCAAAACAGCAGACAACTACCAAATAATATCATGATTCACATACAGTCACTGTTGATGTCAGCTGTGGTTATTTGAATCACCACTAATCAGTCAGGGTCTAACTTGGATCTCTTCGGCGTGAAGAGGAATCCTTTCCTTGCCAATAACTGAGCACAACGTCGGCACGGAATCCAATAACAATAACAAGCAGAACAACGCGTCTCACCTTGAGGGAGAGCGCTGCTGACACTCTCTTTGAAGGCCACTACCTTCTGATGGTTGTGCAGCTCTGCATCGGTGAGCGAGGTCTTCTTCTCTTCAAACTGCTCCTTCACCCGGTCTGACAGGTTTAACATGGCCTCCGGCGGCTGCTGACACACCTGCAGGAGACCGGGTCAGTCTCGCTTTCTCTCAAAAATACCATCTCTGCTGCCCGTTTCCCACCGGGACTTCGAAATGAGTATTAGATTAGAAAATGTCTGAAAAGTAATCACTTAACATGCATTACAAAAAATCGCAATCAAAGCAATCGCAGCACTGGGAGAAAACAATAAAACACTTGAAAAAACAGTAAGTAATACGTTAGTTTTTTTAATTTTTTACAAATAACAGCATCAACGTCTACTTCTAACCTGAACACGAAAAACGAAATGCAAAAAAGACATGTATTCAAATGATATGTGACGTCATCGGTTTCAAATCCGGGCACACGAATGGTGGGATCATCAGGAATGAACGAGTGAATATGAGTCCCTGAAAGAGGGACCCCCCCCCCCCCCCCCCTCAGGGAGGGGCTCGGACCTCACCTCTGACGTCATCCGCTCCACGATCTCCACAAAGCAGTTGATCTCTCGCTCCAGCCTGGCGCAGTCCAGGACCATGTCCCGCATGGCCTCCACGCCACTGCTGTGCTCCGTCTCTGAGACAGTAACAGGGCAGCCATTTAACACACACACACACACACACACACACACACACACACACACACACACACACACACACACACACACACACACCTCTTACCGTGACCCTCCACCAAGTCCATAGCCACATCTGTCGCCATGTCCATACTTGTCCCGATGTCCGGCTGACATGACTTCAGTGTGGACAGCGCTGCGTGGACCGTGCTAACAGACATGCTAAGCTACCAGGAAGCGGCTTTTTAACCGTTATTATGCCACGGAATCACAAGTAGCCGGATCGCTCTGACGTTTATTTTAATTGCATTAAAAGCAAAGACCTGCCATATTAAAAGTTTTTGTAAACATTAGAGTTCTTCCGGGAAGCGGTCGTGAATGTAGAACATCCGGGGAAATAGACCGCCGTGCATTTCCGGGTCTTACGTTTCAAAGTAAGAGTTTGTATTGAGTTGCCCAGATGTTACTTGTTTAGTACTGACTGATCTGTTCATTTGGACATTAAATAAACAGTATAAGATTCATAATTTGTTGAACGACGTGGGACATTTCGTAGTTGAAATTGTTTGTAACACAATATAATATTTTTCTGCTGCATTACCATTTATAACCCACAGACAATCTCTTTATATAAACATATGGACCTAAAGATCGAAGAAAATCTTTCTCAATACGTTTTTTAAATATATACATACACTAATAACCAATAATCATTTGAATGACCTTTTATTAAAATACAATTAATTTCATTAGGCGATGGCACAAAGTGAATTGACAAACAGTTGGCAGCACAGGTTATTCAAAGTAGTACATCAATATACAATATAGTATTAGTGCATTAAATTGTACAAATCTATGAAATAAAAAGGAAATAAACAAATACAAAAAAATCAATAAAACATAAATCGTTGCAATCGCATGGCATTGAAAAGACGAATCTTGACTAGTTCACAGTACGGTCCTGAACTCATCAAAGATGAAACTGGGTACATGGGCTTCAGCCACCTTATGGAATGTAAAATAAGGAAATACAGAATTAAATACAAACAAGATCACATACTCACCTCACAATAGTCAAAAGTCATTAATGTGGGGTTTTTGTAGTCACATGTATTATATTGGTCCAACAAGAAGTGTGTTGTGGGGTAAGGCTTACGACCTTCAACTATAAGACACTCAACCGTACTATATGCTGCGCTACACAACACTGCACTAATATACTGGCAATTTCACATTTCCTGAAGGGAAATAGTTTTGCGAAGGAATTCATCGATTGGACTGCATTAAAAGTCACCATCAACATTTCAAACCATCACAATTAAAACGCTTGTGATTGTGCAGTGATTGTTCAATGTTTGAACGGGACTTTGGTTTTGGTTGAGGTTTGGATGTAGCAGCGCTAGCTAGTGTGTGGTTAGCATGATGGTGGACCTACCTTGCGTGGCAGTTTGGTGTACTTCACATAGTCTTCCAAGAACATCAGAGCCCCCACCACGTCCGGCGGCATGTCAGGGATCTTCTGACTGCAAGGTTAATACATGGTCAAACATCTTTAAATAAACGCATTTCAACGTTATACATATTTTGACTTTAGCTTGACTTGCAAGGTAGCTAAATAAAAAAAAATAAAAAATAAAGAAATCTAGATTTGCAATCGTGAGCGCTAAAATAAACAATAACCCATATTGTGTTACCTAGTGCACTGTTCCATGATTGAACGGACGAATTGACCGATGAGAGCCAAGAACTGTTCGGTGTATCTGGAGTGGAACTGCTTGAGTAGTGTGAGAAGACCGAGCATTAGGGGGGGCCAGTCCACCGGGTCTGTGGCTTTCCTGCAGGTCATACCTGGTGGAAAGTGAACCAACAACACACAGGGTCATTCCAATGCTTACCCGACATGTCACACTCAACGCATACAATCACTGGTTGAGCGGGTTTCATTTAAAGTGACGGACAACAGAAATCTGTCATGTACTTCCAATGATGTTATTAAGGGCTATCAGAAATCCATGAAATCCCTTGGAATCTCACGTCGATCTCCTTCTATTCCTTCAAGCCGATTTATTGGGTGGAGTCCATTTTCCCTCCTGGCTACGTAGCCGAGCGGGTGACCAATTACCGTAGACTCACGTGGCCAAGCCAGGCCACTCACATTACGGTGACGGTACAGTTTCGGACTTTGAGGAAGTACAAACTACACAAAACAGCAGGGCAGTCTTTCCAAGACTGAGTTCATTAGCTGCCTTTGAGATGTATATATACATTTTTCTTGACATTTTCCTGACGAGATATTCGTCAGTGGATCCATTGTAGTGGATGCATCCCTCTGTGATACGTTATGCGTATTCGACATTTTTAGAACCTGTTGTCTATCACTTTAAGATGTATGACGCAATATGCACTAGTGCAATAACGGCGTAGTACACACACACACAGCAACCTGACGGTGCAACTCACCTTGGTTTTTGCTGTATTGTAGTTTGGGCAGCTGAGCGATGACGAACAGGAAGTTGATGATGGGGAAGTAGGGAAGGCGCTTGGTGGTGATGTAGATCTGTCACACAGAGAAGCAGAAACCACTTGTCACACCTTACTGCTTGTGTACAAAGAACACACACACACACACACACACACACACACCAGTATGCAAAGCGAATCTTGACACATGTCAGTTGGTCACAAATACACACACACACACAATTTGCATTGCACATGTAAATCTGGGATGAAGACTACACAGTTGCCTGGGCAACCGCTGGCAGATGTCCTGCCGACCTTGTTGAGCGGGTTGTGGACCCCGGCCGCCTCCAGGTAGGCGGTGATCTCGTAGAGCAGAGTGTTCTCCTCCGGGTACGGCAGCGTCGGGTCCTGGTAGTGGGCCTCGATATCGGCCAGCAGTGACCTGACAACAACCAGGCAGCAGCAATCACAGCGGCTATTAGAGAGTGACTTATGGTCAGAGTCACATGACTCAGAGCAAATCTTCCATGACCAAATTGATTTTAATGCTTCAATTGACATTTGAAATGAATAGGTCGTCTCTGGCTTTAAATGTAATTATCAGCAGCAGCACCTGGCTGGTTATTTTCATTCATTGTGATCCAAAAATGGAAACATTAATGCAATATAGACTTCAGCCAGCACACAGATGACATTATCTTTCTGGCCATTTGTATGGAATAGAAGAAGGCAACATGGCCGCTGGATGCATGTGCCATGCACCGTGACATTTGGTGTCATGGTTGCTCATGGGGCTTTTCTTTTCATGTCAGTTACAAAACAAACTCAAATGTCAAAAATGACAAACTTGGAACAAATTCCAAGTCCAAAGAGAAGACGTACTTGTTGAGGTTCTCCAGGGCAGCGGCCAGATGTTTGGAATCAAACTTGCAGGAGTAGTTGAGCTCGTGAGCGATCTGCCGTCGGAGGATCTGCATCTGACCAACCTATGAAGAACAGGGACATAGATGGACACGGTTCTCCTGTATTAGACACAGCATCGAAAGAAATCATCCAAAAAAATGCAGTCCCCGACTGGACTTAAGTCGATTAGTGGATTGCACTTAATCTAGTTGTTTTTGTACATTTGATCGCAAAAATTTTTAATTTTGATTCAATACTTTCATTGTTCAACCTCAATAATAATTGAATGTAAATCCAAGCTAGGAACTGATAGAAACCTTCATGATGGTCTCTAAATACGGCCCCCAGATCCTCTGTGTTTTGGCGGCAGCTGCTGCGTATACTTTGCTGGCATTCGCTAAAAGGAGAAGGAAGCAGACAAACGGAAAATACTGCATTATTCATCGCGTTATCGATAAACAACACTGGCGACAGCTGCTTTTGAAAGGGATGTCACATACCCACGATGCCCTGGACCGGGTTGACAGCTGTCAGCATGCCCTTGAAGACGTCCACCACGGCCTTGTCCCTCAGAATGCTCCTCTGCAGCAGCGTCAGGAAGTTCTGAGGAGCAGTATGGCGAGATACATCCTGGTAGGTTAACTACACTGTGCACACATACAGCCACGGATTTATCCTAGCCTCTCCTCGTGTTTGAGTAACTAGTAACTATTTTGTCATTTAACAGACACTATTTTTTAGGGGGGTTAGGGCATTCTTGCTCAAGGGCGTTTACAGGTAGACTGTGGAAATTAGAGGAGCTTCACGTTAGTCTCTCCAGCATGAGCTTCACAAACAGGCAGTCGTGGCTGCCGCTTGTTATCGACACCTGATTGGTCGAAGGGAATAGGTATAAACAATAACCCGGCGACTCACCTGCAGCTCCTTGACGATCATGAAGCAGAGCAGGCGGTCCAGCCCGTTGAGGCCGAAGGTGCCCAGGGTGTCCTGGATCTCGGAGAACAGCCTGTTGCTGGTGACCTCCTGGTGGCTCTTCAGATCATACCAGGTGTTCATCTGGTCCATGTAGCACGTCACCCTGCCGCCATCAGCAACGTCACGCAGGGATTTTTTACTTGTAGTTTAAGTGCAACGCCCCACGTCGAGCAGCAGCAGCCCATTTCAAACTGCAGCTACTATTTTTACACCCTCTTCAAGAAAAGCGTGAGGTCTCTTTACCTCTGTAATGTCTCCTATTGGACATATTCAGCTAGATGTCTAGTTCAATCCATAGTGGGGAGAAGGATTACGGTAATACGACGTCTAACCACCTGGCTAGCTACGTAATGTCCCGACCAATCCCCTTCCAAGGCCCCTCCAACCCCCCCTCTCAGGTTAGAACATGCGAGGAGAGAAGACATACTTTGGGTCGGTGATGCGCAGGATCTCTCTGCAGAGACGGCCGATGAAGGTGGCCGACTCGTCCACGGAGGGGAACTTGGGGATGGGGATGTGGGTGGACTGGTACATACTCTGCCAGTCCTGGATCTGGAAAGCCAAGCGGTGTTGATGGTGCTTTTAATGTTTGTATTCCTCCAGAGAGAAAGCAACTTAAAGCATGTTTGTCATGTTTTCTCTCTCTCTCTCTCTCTCGCTCCCTCTCTCTCCCTCTCTGCCTCTCCATACCTTGGTCCTGAGGAAGCTGTTGCACTCCTGCTCCACGTTGTAGTTGATGATGCGCGACACCTCCTCCTGCCAGATCTTGAGGCCGTAGATGCTGACGTAGTCCTGGATGTACTCGAAGGACCTGTAGAAGCCGTCCATGGTGGCGGCCATATCCTTCAGCTTGGGCATCAGCTCACTCGGCTGAGGGACGGAAGGACACAACGGGTTGTGTTGTTAATAATCCATCCATACCTATATTGTCCATCGCTGCTGTGGCACCCACATTTCCCTGTGTGTGTGTGTGTGTGTGTGTGTGTGTATGGGGGGGGGGGGGGGGGGCCCGGACCTTGGCTTTGGGGTTGAAGATGAGTCCCTTGTGGAGGGCGTAGGCCACCCTCCTCACCAGCTCCTTCCTGATGCCGTCCTCCAGGAGCTGCTTAGGGTCCACCTGGACACAGCACAACGCAGCATTACATGAACGACCAGTACGCGGTATATCAATCAGAGCGGTCACTTTTATTACATTGAAATGCGAGAAGTATTTTATATGGGTAGTACCTTGATGATGCCCACCAGAGTGGTCTTCATCATCAGAATCCCCTCGGTGAAGATGGAAATGGCGTGCGTGAGCTTGGCCACCTGTGTCAACACGGAGCAGAAACATGGATTTTAAAATCTATTCCCTCCATGTCTGATTTAATGAGTGTGCCAACAGTGCCCTCTGGTGGTGATGTGTATATATATGAATGTTATATTGGCGACCATGGCCTCCTGACCTCGTATCGCGCCCCCAGCTGGGAGTAGTCCTTGAGCTTGTCCTTGTCGAGGCGCGTGGGCACCTCCATGATGTCGTGGATCTGCAGTTTGATGATCTTGGCCAGGGAGGTGAACATGCTGTCTGGGATGATCTGCAGCACCTGGAAACAGTACACATGTTTTGGCTAGATGTATTCCATCAGCACAGGACTCCGTTTTCCCCTAAACTTTGACATTCTAATAAGTTCTTCCTTGCCAGTTTGAGAGGCCTGTAATTCAACAGAATGTGGGCACGTGAAGCACGAAAACCTACAAATGTATGCCAGGAGAAGTCCCACATTCCATGACATCACTTGAGACCAGGTTTGAGCCAATCACCACAAAGAAGCTGCAATAATCCGCATCTCACCAGAGAGGGTCCTCTCGACGTGGTTAGATGTTACTGTGTTTTTGTTACTCTACAAAAAAGTAGGCCACGCTCTCTCTCTGTGACATTTCAGAGCAATGCACAATAAATGGAGCGTATCGATTTTTAAATACCTTTCTAACGTAAGCCACAAGCTCCCCCGAGTAGAACTGGGACACGCTGAGAAGGTCAGGACTGTTGGCCTGGTTGATCCGAAGCAACGGGAGATCCAAGGCAGACGCCAGCTGCTCACACAAACATACAAAACGTATTATCAGGGGAAAGAAAAACGACACTTAGTTGACCCTTCACACTTCACAATGGTACACAATTGATCAATCAATCAAATCAATCAATACCATGTTCAACGTTTGTGCAGTTTCTTACCTTTAAGAACGTGGCTCTCAGCTTGGTCACCATAGACGGGTTCACTCTGATGCTCTCCTGCATGATGGTGGTGAAGCTGCAGAGAAACGTTCGGTTTGCAGCGCGATCACAACAACAACAACAACAACAACAACAGCATCCTATTCCATTCAAAAACAAGGGAGCGTTTCAGGAAAGCACAGAAGCGCTGCTTTATGTCAGCCGAGGAATACATTTTTAGAAGACGCCTGTTGAAGAAGTCCAGAATATTTTTTTTATTTCAATAAAGTATACAAACTGGCAGCGGCCCATCTCCGGTACATTGGTATTCTTGTTTGTTAACAAGATGAATCAACTGACAGTGTGAGCCAAGCAAACTGTCTAGCGCCTGTCATTTGGCTGACCATGCGATACAGGCGTCTGCTGCCATCTGCATGCTAAATAACAAGTGATCGGGTGTTTAATACTAATCCCAGCCAATGGCTTGGTCCAGAATATAAAAACTAAAGTTATGTTGACTTACAAGGAGTCATATGCAAGTGGGCTGATCTGGACATCTATCATCTATGAAGTTCAGCCTCCAAACACATCCGATATATTGATCGTAATAAGTGAACTGTTTAGTGCCTAACCTTGGGGTCGTCTGATATGCATATGGGGTTATGGGTCATTGCTGACTTATAGATATCGGATACATTTTAGATTTTTAAAAAAAAGTTGGAAAAGTCGCATTAAAGGCCCCATAATATAAGTCGCATAAGGCCCCCATGAGAAAACTACTACTTACTAACCACTAAGTGTCACGGGCCAAAAAACGTTTGGGAACCACTGAGTCTGTGTATTATTTATTTCCATTGTACGTGGCCGGTTGTTTGAAAGACAAATCGGTTCACTAATGAACCGAGTGATCAATGCTCCCGTGTCTTACGACCAGACAACCGGTGGAGGACGCTGGTGTTACCTGTCAATGATCTGCCAGGCGTAGGACAGGTCTCCTACAATCTGCATAGTGATGAGCACCTCCTCCTTGATGTTGATGGTGCGTATCATCTGGTGGAGGAACTTCCTGGTGTCGGCCAGGAACTGGCACACCTGCAGGTTGGACTCCAGCTGATGGAACTCCTGGACCTGAAACAAGACAAAGAGATATGATATAAATTATTTATTACCACAAAATAAATATGGAAGTGTAAATAAATTAATATCTTTAGCCTTTTATTGTTTTGTTTTTCTTTGTATATACTGTTATTGATTGTCCTTTAAATGTCTTTATTGAATGTGATTCCTGCCTATGTGAAGCTATATCAATCAACTTGCCTTGAGTCATTTCAGCTATAACACACAACAGCATCACTATTTAAGTGTTCAGGCGATCTCAGCGCCTGTAGGCCACCCCATATATTACTGAGTTGTGACACACAGTACAGCTCACACTCATACAGGCAAAGTGGCATTATTCTAAACTAATTATTTAATTGGTGGAGTAGAAAGAGAAGAGAATATGTACTTTATTAATCCCAGATGGGAAATTAGGGATGTGGCATTTAGAAACACGTGTAATGCATTGAGAAACATGCGTAATGCATCTATAGAAACCATTTTCTATAGTCTTTTCAGAGACGTTTCCCACAAAGCGACAAAGACTCCGCCCTGACCTTCTGAGACACTATTTCATTCTAAAAATCCCATCTGAAGACACATTTTAAAAGCTTTTATTTAGCTATTAGCTATTATCAGCACGGATTAGTATGCACTTAATTAGCATGCAAATCGCATTAGCGCACTTTTACATGATTCCCTCAGGATAGGCCAACGGAGACATTCTGCTCTTAACATCATTAAAGCGGAGCTCATCTATCAGTAACCAACGCTATCACAACTGCATATATGCACGTCATCTTCCGTGTGTCTCACCTCCACCAGGGCCTGGATGAGCTGGACGGTCTTCCTGCCTGCTGCCGTGGAGTCTTCGTAGTTCAGGGACTCGATCTGCTTGGAGATCTCCCTGAACCAGGCCTGCAGGTTCTCTGCAGAGGGCAAGGCAGCACTGTTATCATTAGATATGATTACATCATTAGATGTGCATACATTAGTGTTCGCATTCATTAGTATCTCATCTTGGTGAAATGATATCCTCCTCGTCCAATTTTATCATCCATTTATTTTAATGAGAAGATAGTCGTGACAATATGAAATACGATGTTACATTGCGATCGTACATTAAATTAGCTAATACCCCCGTATAAGAAGCCTCAGCTATATTCCACTACAAAAGGGTCTGGGATACCAATACAGGGTATTAATCGTATATACATTGATTGTTGTAATCAATGCATTTTCTGATGCATCTGCATTTCATAAATGCGATGCATAATCCAGAAGCTAGGGCTAGCTGGCGTCAGTTAAGCTAACGCCACATCTTTGAAACTACCACTACTGTAAAAAAAATACTAAAGAAATATCTCCCACCATTCTTCTCCACCCTGGTGAGGGGTTTGACCCCGGAGAAGACCTCGGCCAGCTCAGTCATCCTCTCCGACCCCTCCTTCTTGTAGCTCTCCCATTTGATCTGCTTCTCCAACAGCATCTGCTTGAACATCTGGAGGGAGCGGATGGTGCAGATGTTGAGCCCCGGCCGACAAGCGTCGATTAGTCAAATTAGCTGTGTTATCAGAATATTGAATTTGGGTTCCTTTTCGTCGCTAATGGCAATGGCGGATGGGCATATGCTAGGCTGCCAACAGACAGCAGAACAGCAGCCAGCTTCCAAACAGATGGATCCATCACTGCTCACTTGTTGGGCTATCAATCTAACTCACTGCTTCCAACGAGAACATTCCTCATTACAAAGTGTGGAGAGATGGTTGAGGGCAACGGCTATGGATGGTAAAATGTTTTAACTTTACAGTTTTACGCACGCTTTCACTCTTTTGACTTTCACTAATAATTGTGATCATGTTAAATGAATTATTGTTTATTTTGCTTACCATGTATTTTACTAACAATTTATTATAATTATATGTTATAAAAACAGCTCCTTGCGGTGTGGAATATGAGAGCGTTACCTCTTTGAGTGTGAACTCAAACTGGGCCGTGTCTAGCAGGAGCTGGAAGAGCATCTTGGGCCTGTACTTGGAGTCAGTCATCACCTGGTCTTTGATCTGACGTAGACGCTTGTTGGTCAGGTCGTAGGCTGCGAAACACGACATGTTATAAATAACATGTAGTTTCATTTGTAGTCTCATTCAGAAATGAATCTGACCATCTAAATGCTGCCCAGATTTCAGATGATGAATAATTTAATAAAATACAAAATATTCAATTAAAAAAAAAAAAGCGATGCACAAAGCAAGCTGTATAATTACGCTGAAAATGTGTATGATGTACGAGAAATGTACGAGAAAAAAGATCTTATATTCACAATACAAATATATATTTTAAATATATTTTATAAAAAATATTTTCATATTAGCCTTTTCCTATCTCAACAAATCACATATTGATGTGTATTTTTGAAGACCGTGTCAGTTTTTTCCTTCCTAAACACGACCTGATGTGTTGTGGTACATCCAGGCCTGCGGAGGCCGGCTAGAGTTCAGTGGACTGACCCGAGTCCGCAGTGTGCAGCATCAGCCAGCGGATGGCGACGTTGCAGTCCCTCAGACAGTTGAGCAGCTTGGGGATGTTGTCCAGGATGATCTCCTCGCGGAGGAAGCCCTCCTTCAGCAGTTGCTGCACCTTGGGTTTCAGGCTCTCCATGCTGTCTGCATAGCGGCACGACTAACAGACATCAAAGGGATTTCATAGTTAGGGCTTCCCAAAAAGTTGGGAAGAATGAGATTTGATAATTCAACATTTGACGTTGACGTTTGTCCAAAACTGATAACACACTAAAACAGCGTTTAATCCGTTATAAATACTTGAGAACAGTATGTCAGGCACTAAAAAAAATCCATTTGTGTAAGTCGCATGGGTTACTGCTCTCTCTACAGCCATCTGTATAAATCCTGAATAATACCTGCTCCTTGACGTTAGCCGACTCCAGGGTGTAGTTGAGGGCTGTTTTGGCAGCTTTATAGGGCTCCCAGGCCTCCGCCAGATTCACCGTGATCCCCATGTAGATACTGATCACCTGGGTACGGTACAGGACACAACATGGACACATCACAGTCACACCTTCACCAAATATAAATGCAAAAATACAATGAGTCAAGTTTGATCACTTTGACCCATGTCCAGAAGCGATTGTGCCATCCAACGTTAAAGTAATGTACTTCTAATGATGTTATTATGGGTCATCAAGGGGTGCATTACGCATCAGATGATCAAATGATGTTCCATGAAATCTATTGCAATCTCACGTGATTTCAGTCTATCGTTTCCTTCTATTCCTTCAAGCCGATCTAATGGGCGGAGTCTATTTTCCCTCCTGGCTACGTGGCCGAGCGGGTGACCAATCACCATACACTCACATGTCCAAGCCAGGCCACTCACATTACGGTGACGGTGCAGCGTTTCGGACTTTGAAGAAGTACAAACTACACAAAACAGTTTTTCCAAGACTGAGTTTAACACTAACATTACAAATGTCCCAAAAAACATGACATCATGCCGCCACGACAACCCCCTTTCACACTAAAAATTGGGGAGACCACATTCAGCACTTTCCTGGATCACTCACCCAGTTGTCGGGGAAGTACTTGTCCACGATCTCCCTCATCTTGGCCTGCTGGGTGTGCAGGATGTTGGGGGTGAAGTAGAGACACATGTACAGCATGGCCGCCTGGTTGGCCAACGCTGTGCTGCGGTGCTCTGGCAAAGGATAGGCAGACACCTGACAACACACACACACACCAATGTAAAACATTTAAAACTCAATGTAGTTTTTAATGTTAAACTTTAAATTAATTGGATCACAAATGTTTGTGATTACAAATAATAGTAATCCATTGCGATACTATTCAACATATTACAATTTTAGTGTCGTTAGCCAGGTTGAAGATATCTTTTTAAAAAGTGACATTAAAATGAAGAAGTTGCCTGACGATACTTAAAGTAAATAAACAGCAGGGGGAATGTTGTCTGGTGATCACGGTACATTAGCCACACTCAGCTCGGCGCATCCGTCATTTCTGACCTGATTGTAGATGTCGTCTGAGCGCAGTCTGCCCATCACCATGCTGACGAAGGTCTGGCTGATGGGCACCCTCTGGAAGTAGCTCTCCGGGTAGTTGGCGGGCCTCTTGGCCCCGTAGCCCGTGCTACGCAGCAGCTTGCAGATGTCGTCCAGGTTGGAGTCTACCGACGAACGCGCCGCACTGGAGCGAGGAGCGAGGAGAGAGGAGCGAGGAGAGAGGAGCGAGGAGCGAGGAGAGAACGCAGTTAGGGTCTGTCCCGATTAGGGCTGTGTGAAAGAATCGCAATTCTTATTATGATTCTGAATCAAGTTTTTTTTTTATACAAAAAAAATATATATTTTCCTTTTCTTAGGTTTGCCTTTGTGTGTTTACATTATTGCTCAGTTGATATAACTTTTTCAAATATAAAAACGACATAATCTTATACACGCTTTGCTCTGCTTTCATGACATCATTTGCCACACTGCCTTTCTTGCCGCACAGCGGACTGGAGTAGATCCTGAAATTAGTACCCCCGTGTACTGAATTGAGAAGCGATTTTGCATTGAATCATGAGATACCGAAAGATTCACACCCCTACTCACACGCACGCACGCACACACGCGCACACACACACCTACCTGTATCTGTAATACGACACCAGCATCCTCTCCCTGACCTCGCCTTCAATCTTCTGATCGATCACGGTCAGCATCACCCCGTACAGGAACAAGGCTTCGCACTAAGACAATCAAACACCATCGCAATGTCATGAGAATTATTTCTAGATCTAGATCTCATTATTACCAATATGCATACTCACTTTTAAACAAAATGCTACAGGTGTCAATTAATTTCCACTGATATTTAACAAAAGACGTGAAATGTCCTGAATGTATACAAGAATCATAAAAGAGGACAGGCCACCACACACATACAGCACATTTATAATAAGGTGTCGTGTGTATGTTTCCATGCTACTTACCAGCAGTTGTTTTCCATCCTCATTGAGAATGACAGTCTCTAGGGTCTGCTGAATGTAAACTCCCTCATGCAGATCATCCAGATATCTAGACACACAAGACAATCACATAGAATCTGTATTCAGTGTCATTTAACAATAAACAGATTTAATTGAGAACTAAAACCACATGCATGGCAGCTGAGTCCCGTCTTACCTATTAAGGTCCATGATATATTTGTGGACACTTTCAAACGCCAGATAGAAACGTGATAGGATCTCAATGTTGTTCTCTCTGAATTCTTCATCCAGGTCTTGAAGTTCTGGTTTGGCTTCCAGTTTCCCCTCATAGTACTCTGGACCCTGGAGATAACATGACATACTATTCAGAAATCTGAATGCATAGCATAGGCCCACCGCCTACTGCATCTCTCTCTCCGGTCTAGTGTCCATGGAGGCTGCGTCTTTACGCAGCAGCTATCCATGCCGGAGTGTGGGTCTGTCGTTCGTGTGTTAAGACGCACGTACCTTGAAGTAGCTGAAGTCACAGATGATGTCTCCATACTTCTGCTGGTCACTCTTGTCCTTGAGCCTGAAGACCGGGGGGATGAACTCGGAGAGGCGCAAGAGCTCCGCGATGATCGCGTTTCCCCGGGACACGATCCGGAGGACGGCCTGGCCGCACAAGTTGTTGTCGGCGAGGAAGTCAACCATCGCGATCGTTTTGTGTTATCCTATAAACGAGATCCTATGAACGAGAACACATACATGTGGTTACTCCACCAACGTCAGCTGGTGCGATTCTACTGTAGCTGATTAGCTCGGATGCTACATATTTATCGTGTAACCCTGCTATACTATACTAACAACCTAAACCCCGTATATACACACAGATCCCGTAACATAAAACACGTATGACAACCTATTAAAGGTTCGACAACACATTACCCAAGTTCCTTCTTCGATTCCTGTTTACTTCCACATGACGAATCACATGACTTCACATGGATGTTGCTCATTGGCTGCGGGCTTGCATGAGAAACGCCAGCAACATGTGACCGATAAAGGGAATTAAAGCACTACCACACATTAGTCAACAAACCAAAAAAGAAAATAGTGTTTTGAATGGAAAATACATATTTACATATGGTGTAGCCTAGTATGATCAGAATCATAATTTTTTTTTTTTATATTGCACATCTGATGTCAGACGGTTGAGAGCTCAACGCTAGATGGCGACAGAGATCCACTGATATAAGCGTTGCGTGTCCGTGCCTGAGTGCCGAGGAGCCGGTGAGCGCGCATGTAATGAATTGCAGAGGAATTGTGTGTAGTTTGCTCAGTTTTGGGGGGCAATAAATCCCACAGATTGGTTTTAAGTGATACAAAAATATGAATTTGAATATTTGTAGGTAATAGGTAAAGTCATTGATAAATGGGTATAGTTGTTCTACCTATTTATGTGTTTGGACACCCCATACAATGGGATGGATAATGTGTAGTATTGGTAGCGTCGGACACTGGCAGGGAGAGCCACAATGATGTCCTTATTTCTATGTATTTTCTAAAAGGAGATATGGCGAAATGGCAGTTTCCATCTTGGCACATCATTGACCGTATACAGTCCCCAAAAACAACCCCAACATCTTCTTGACCCATCGCCAGAGTTTCCTGGAAGGAATAACAGAGGGGTCTTTCCAAACATTTTTCATTTAGGTTCGACTAGACTTAATAACGTCGATCATCCCCTGTGTGTTTGGACTTGGCAGCATTTTCTGTGCCCTATTATTAGGTTGCTGTGTTATTGGAGGACATCATCATCTTTTTCAGTTCATTGTTCCCATAGTAGAAATCCTTTCTACAGCCTGGGCAAACACCATCATATGTCATAGGTCCACAGGTCTACAAACACAATGTGATGACACAAACACAATGACCTCCACACATTATTGACTTTATTTTCTCTGTGATCAAACAGAGGCTTGGCTGAGCGTCTACTACTAATATTGTCATCAGCTCATAGGTGCTGCTGCTGCCTGTGATATAAATGCTCATGGCTGAGTCATTTGGTTCAGTCGACCCTCGAGCACTAACTAAGAGCCTGTATGGATCTCACGTCCAGTTCCCTGAGTACTGCAGCAGTCAATCATTGGCATTCTACGCCATTATCCTTTGTCAGTGGCACACATGCATTAATGATGCATGAATATCCCGGCCTGACAGAAACTGAACCAAATAAAAGGATTAAGATATAGTTTTCATTTGATATGCCGAGCCAAAAGATTGGCTTTAGTATAGTTTTCATTTGATACACTGAGCCATAAGATTAGCTTTGGGTAGTTTTCATTTGACAAAGCTATTTTCATTATAGGGGACTCTGAGCCTTTCACACCAATAATGGGGTTCTTATCAGTATTTGAATGTGTGCGTGCATGCGCCTGTGTGTGTGTGTGTGTGTGTGTGTGTGTGTGTGTGTGTGTGTGTGTGCATGCACATTTTCCCTCAGGCCCGGTGTCGCCTTTATGGGGTGCTAGTTGAGTCCATTCAGCTGAGCTACTGATTAAGCCTTTCCACGGTGAGGACCCTAGCACTGGTGTGAACTGTGTTAGGTGATTAAAGACTGGTCATTTTTAAAGCCTAGAATGAGCCGAGGCTTTCGAAAATCTCTCTCTCTCTCTCTCTCTCTCTCTCTCTCTCTCTCTCTCTCTGACCATCTCTCTCTCTCTTTGTTCATCTCTCTTCCATTTCCTTGTGTATATGTTTCACAGAAACGTTACAAGTGGAATGATGAGCACTCATTAGCCGCCATGTATGCATATTGTATAAGGTTGAATTCATTTAGTTTGATGTTGGGCCGTGTTTCCTTTGATGCGCTACTCTTCTCATGCATGAAAGGAAGATATGTGGTGATGTGTGTATGTCTGAACACATCAGGTTCACATCAGGTTAAAACAATGTTATGTGACGCAAGCAGCAATGATGAAAAAGTCATATGCAACATTGCCACAGGAAGTCCTTGCGTCAAGAAACATGTATTTTTGCTATATAGAAGTGCAGCTGCTCTTAAAGGTTGGATGCGGTCTTATACTGTCTTGTATGTTGTCTGGCTCACATGTCATGATGCACTGTAACTTTTTACCTTTTGCCATGCAAACAAAGTTCCTGACGGAAAAATGTGAATTGAATTGAGTTGAATTGAATTGAATTTCTATTTGTGCTTTTGAAATAGGTTGCACGGAACTCTATTCGGTGTCTCCTCCGTCTGACTCTGGCCCTGGAGCCAAGGAGGGCCAGACAAAGTTCCTACAAGGTCCCCAGGCCACACCCACAACAGAAAGTGCAGAAGGTGTAACAAGTGGTGGGTTTGGGGTTCAGAGAGCAAAAGCTGATTGCAACCATGCTCTCGTGTCAGATATGATCAAGCAGCAGATATCTTTTTTTCACTGCAAGTCATTATCACTGTCAGACCTATTAGCATATAAATAGTTTCTGGGCCCTAAGAGACCATGAGGTTATTACAAGTGTAATTGAACTTGATCCCTTCGCTGTGATTTAGATTTGGCCCAAATGAGATACTGGGCACATATGCACATTGATACACACCCCAATCGCATCCGATAACACACACACACACACACACACACACACACACACACACACACACACACACACACACACACACACACACACAGACACACACACACACATACATATAACACACAAACACATACATATAACACACACACACACACACACATACACACATACATGTAACACACACACACATACATAT
>OOFB01030152.1:20823-37016 GCA_900323305.1 Trachyrincus murrayi
TATTAATGCAACGTTCAGACAACATGTTGGTGTGTAACCGTTACTTCACCTGCAAGTTCAACATGTAGTTCAACATGTAGTTCAACATGTAGGACCAACATGTAGGACCAACATGTAGTTCAACATGTAGGACCAACATGTAGGACCAACATGTAGTTCAACATGTAGGACCACCATGTAGTTCAACATGTAGGACCAACATGTAGTTCAACATGTAGTTCAACATGTAGGACCAACATGTAGTTCAACATGTAGGACCAACATGTAGTTCAACATGTAGGACCAACATGTAGTTCAACATGTAGGACCAACATGTAGGACCAACATGTAGTTCAACATGTAGGACCAACATGTAGTTCAACATGTAGGACCAACATGTAGGACCAACATGTAGTCCAACATGTAGTTCAACATGTAGGACCAACATGTAGTACCAACATGTAGGACCAACATGTAGTTTAACATGTAGGACCACCATGTAGTGAGAGGTTAGAGGTTAGAGTTGAGGACTATGTACCAGTATGTATTCAATATGTACCAGTATGTATTCAATATGTACCAGTATGTATTCAATATGTGCCTTCTGATGCTGGCGATATGGGCAACATGTTGTATCGCGATATAGGTCGTTTACTATCTCGATAACGATATATATCACGATGTAGCATGTTCTCTGGTAATTCAATAAATAGTCTATATAAAATAACCACATGGTAAAGCCTGTGTTTGTATACTCCTGTGTGAATGAAATACTTAAAATATCAAAGGATATTGATATTGTAGGATGACTATTGGTGCTTTCACAATATTTACACAATGAGAACGCAGTTTTTTAGCAGATTTTCCCTGTCGTAGAGCCAGCAGGATACACTTCTAAACACTGGTTTTAATGTTATATCCAGTTTTTAACATGTTTTTTAACACTAATGTCAAAATTAAATACAGAATAACACGTGGGAGTGTCCATCCAGATGTGTATTGTAGATAGAAGCCTACCAGTTGGTACAGCCCATTGGGTACCCAATCATCTAGCATACATCTGGGAGGACACTGCCACTTGTGATGTCGGATAGGGTAGATTTAGAAAGGAAGACTCAGACTTCTTGATAACTGACTTAAAGGAATATGCAGACTTCTTGATAACTGACTTAAAGGAATACTCAGACTTCTTGATAACTGACTTAAAGGAATACTCCGACTTCTTGATACCTGACTTAAAGGAATACTCAGACTTCTTGATACCTGACTTAAAGGAATAAGCAGACTTCTTGATAACTGACTTAAAGGAATACTCAGACTTCTTGATAACTGACTTAAAGGAATACTCAGACTTCTTGATAACTGACAAAGGAAGATGCAGACTTCTTGATAACTGACTTAAAGGAATACGCAGACTTCTGATACCTGAATACTCAGACTTGGTGGTTATTTTAGGTTATTTTCCACTTACTTCTAGTTGAACCAGAACACTGCAGCGCTCTATTCGACAGAGTTAGCATTTGACCAACCGAGTAGTACACCATTCCAGCTTCTCCAAAGTTATTTTAGTGATTTCACTCGTCTCTTTGTGAACAAACAACGTCTTGATTGTTTTAGAGCTTCATTTGGAGCTTTCTTTTCTTTTTTACAATTAAACTACGCTCCGTTACAAACTGCACAGGGACGATAAACGACTCCAAATGTAACTCGTCCATCCTCTTCTCCTCAGCCCACCTGCCAGCAAGCTGAATGTCCTGGTGAACAAACTCCACGAGTTCCTGGCACATTCTCCAGTAGAAGAGGACATTCCAGGAGGTAGGCCACTCAAACAAGATTTACTTAGATAATTGTAACTATTTTAACAAAAATCGCTTAACTTCTTGATTTACTCCTATCCTTTTTAAAGGAATAATACAGGCTAAAACACTTTGGCATTGTTATAAAACATCTAACATCGATCTCCTATTCATTCCAGGGTTTATTTTTCCGATATGTATAATATTATACCTTATCCTTATTTGCAATTTGCATTCTGGGTATTTGTTACCCAGAATGACTTTAGCTACCCCCTCTCAACATCAGGAGGCAACATTCTGTAAATTATCCATTTATAAATTGAATAAATGAATCAAATGTATTATAACGATATGTATAACACTAGACATTTGGCAGTATGCTATGATACAATATGCCACACAGGCGATCACATTTTGACCGTCCCTTCGTGACAACGGCCACAGGATTAGAGAGCTGGTGACTCGGCTGGGAGAGTTAGCCTGGCAATGCTAACGTTAGTCGCAGCTGAACTTGCCGCGGCTAATTTTGCTTAGCCAGTGGTGCATTCTAGAACACGCAATGGCAGTTTTTCTGTGCTGGATTTCGATCCTGAGCCCTCGCTTTCAGGGAAAAGTCCCAAACCTAAATAAACCTTTCACAGAGTTGTAGCCAAGACTTTGGTACATGTTGGTATGCAGCTATTGCTGAGGCTAGGACGTTTATGCTCAAAGAAAAAAATGGATATCCAATGAATGGCTGCCCGACTGGTCCGGGACTGCATGTCGAAACCTAGATGCATCGGCCATATCTGGGCTCCCCGCTGGCAGAACGGACCAAATCGGCCGGCTTAACAGTGACTACCAGGCCGTTTCCTCTTGGAACGAACTCTGCAGCTCTACGGAGATCATGGCCACGCCCCAAGCCTGCAAAGCCTGGATCCTGGATTCTGGACAAGGCTGCTGTCCTCTTACTAAATTACTGATTTCTTGCAATAGGAACATTGCAAAAAATGTATATGCAGTGATTCTGAGACAGAACCCCTGAGTTGTTGTCATATAATATCTGATACTTATGGTTGATGCTACAGCTATTTGAAGACATACTCTCCTATTAAACCCTATTGTAATGCTGCGTTCGTTTACTGTCGGAGGTGGGAAACGTGTCATCTCAGACCTACGTGCACATGGATGCTCACGCTAAACTTTGTTGCGCTTATATAGCTAATGTATTAGCTAGCTAACATATTTACAAATGTACTCTTAAAACAGCTAATAACATTAACGTTTAATTGTATGGGTTTAACCAACTACTTACTGTATTGGTATGCTGATTGATCTGTGAAAATCAAAAATGTGTCAAAGTTGTTCTATATTCATACAATCTTATAAAATGTATATTTTTTCTCACTGTATATGATGTGGGTGGCCATGTTGAGACATTGAGACTTGAACTGGGGGTTGAGAAATCGTACCAGAGTTTCCGACTAGGAACTCCTGTTTTATTAGATTTTTTCTCGTAGGAAATCAAAATGTCCGACCTCCGAGTTCTAATGGAATGCAGCATAACTACTGCCGCAATGTCTCCGTGTGACGTAGCAGCGTCTACAGAAATCGAGTTTAGCCGTGGCAAAGTGAAATACTACACAAATATAATAGGACCTGGGGTGTGTTGTACATCACCAATAGATATATCTTAACGATGTCAAAGTGTTTTAGGCCGTAGTTTTACTTTAACTATTTTAACTATTAACTAAAATCGGTTAACTCCATGTTTTTCCACAGGTCTTAAAAACGGGGGCCATGATTATACAAATTCAACCAGTCGGACTGCTGAGGTGATTTATAAGACGACTACTTGTACTTTATTACTTTATTATTACTTTATCATACTATTATAACATTTATAACACTCACCCCCCCTCCACACAGTAAGAGGGCTAATGAATGCTGATATTGAGATAATAAAGATAATGCATGAAAACATTTAGTTGAACTAGTGCAGTGCCTGTTCAAAACATGTCTGTTGGGAACGGGCCGACTGCTTGGCCTCTGGTGTCGCTGCTTGCAGCTTTCTGGAGAACCGCTCATCCAAACAACCTCACACTCAACACTGCACTTCCTCGGGTCCTCAGCAACACACCCGCCAAGTGTGAAGTCGATCAGATGAACGGTTGTGGAGAAAATCAAAGGACAGACATACAGAGACTCCACCCATTATAGTTAGATTGTTGCTCTTCTGTTTGGGGAATCTTATAAGATCTAAGATAAGGTTTAATAAACTTTATTAATCCTTTATTAATTAATTTCTGTGTCCACAGCCACAGAATTACAGTAAAACTAAACATGTACAACCAGAATATGCAACAGATAAAATCCTTAAAACCTAATTTTCCCCAAACCACAGCAAGTACTCCAAGATATGTTTAATTATTATGGTTATGATAATTATTGTATTATTTTCCAATAATGAATGTTCTGTTACCAAGCGACGTGCTTCTTCCTGCTGCAACGTCCAGTCATAGTGATTAACATCCCTGATATGGTATACAACCTCACAGGCACCAAGACCCACAGACCCGGCCAGATGTTCTGGATCAAAGAGGTGAGAGGGCTTTTAATTAAAGAAAAGAGATTGAGTTGATAAAGTTCTTCAAAGGTTGTTCAAATCCTTCCTTCACCATTACAGAAAACCTTCTGTTGTCGTAAAGCACTCGGGCTTGGACGAGTCCGGGGAGTCCAACGAGAGTGAAGAGGAAACAGAGCCTCCGGCGGGCGGTTCAAATGGACACCTGGACTTAAGCAGACTCCCTAAAGGTGGGTGTTTCAATGGTTCTCTTCCTACAGAAGTCCTAGGTTTGAGGACATCCTTAATATCAGAGTCAGAATTTTTGTGTGTACTAGGAATTCGTCTTGGTGGTGGGCATTCATTCATTCAGGGATCAAATTACAAATCTAGAATAAAAAGCTAAAATTCTAAATGTTTGTAGACCAGGGAGTGGTTTTGAGGGGAGCCATTAGCCATGTCACTACTGGTTCAAATCATGTGTGCCGATTGTTCTCAGCAGCAACTTTACATCAGGACTACAGAGAGATTTCAGATTTCAAGTTTCCATATATTCCCCAATGAACTCCTTATGCGTGCAAGGGCAAGGAAAAGTGGGATTCGTACAAAAAGTCTTCTTTAAATGGCTTGTTTGTGTTCCCTCTCCACACAGGAACCGTCCTGGTGAGGCCTGAGGCGGTGGACAACGCCAGAGATGACTTCAGGGGTCCAGAATTCCGCAGGTCTGGGGTCTCCAGGAAGGACTTCACCAGGAGGAGAGGAGGTCGGCCAACGCTCTGGCACCAAAATGTTCTTCTGTGTTTGTTTTACACGCTTCACCCTAAACCAGGGGATCTTAAACTTTTTCATCTTGGGACCTGAAAGACAATTTCAGTGTGTCTGTGGGACCCAACCGGACCCAACTGCTCTCTGAGAAAACAGAATTGAAAACTCTGAGCTCAGTGTTTTTAATTCCGTTTTGTACTTGCTCAAACTTTCCTTTTTTCACTGATGGTGGTAATCCTGTAACCGTGAAAACTGCACCATGCGATGATGGCACGTCATACTCAGGTTTCTGTTTTCTAGCGGTTGGGCATCACGAGATCGTGAGCTGCACAGCGTGCGGTCGTCAAGTTAACCACTTCCAGAGAGATTCCTTCTACCGCCATCCCGTCCTCAAAGCACTCATATGCAAGGTGAGTTCTGCAATGGCACATGTTTATTACCAGGCCCATAGCTGTAAAGGCCCAATAATGATCGTTCTGATTGGTTTAGTGAAGGTTGAAGGAATTTGTAGTTCGGGCTTCTGTATTTACTCAAACCGTCTTATATGTTTTTGTTCTCAAGTCTTGCTTCAAGTATTACTCGAGCGATGACATAAGCAAGGATGGAGATGGAATGGACGAGCAGTGCAGGTACGGTGCACCGTAGACGCCAAAAAGGGTTAGAACCAACGTGAAGAAGACCCAACCCTAATGTGTGTTTCTGTGTTTTACGTGCAGATGGTGCGCTGAAGGAGGGAACCTGATCTGCTGTGACTACTGCAGCAACGCCTTCTGTAAGAAGTGCATCTTGAGGAACCTGGGTCGAAAGGAGCTCTCTGGTATCCTGGAGAGCAAGTGGTACTGCTACGTGTGCAACCCAGAGCCTCTGCTCGACCTGGTAGTGGCCTGTGACAGTGTTCTGGAGAACCTGGAATGTCTGAGCCAGCACCACCATTACCGGAGGCACCAGGCGGAGCCCGAGAAGGAGATCTACGACACGCTTCCCTCGCTGCCCCAGATCATCTCCTTAGAGAAGTGGGGCCACAGCGGCGTGGACGGCAACGTGGTGTTCAACTACAATGCCTTGGACATCCCCAAGGACCTCATGAAGAATGCTAAACACCTCATGGACTCCACCAACACCCTGAACAGAACATTTGTGGAGTTTATCAAGAGCGCGAGAAACGGCAAACGCAATTGCGACGCTCGGCCGCTGTATCTCAAGTCCTTCCTGCTGGTGCTGAAGGGCCTGAGGAAGTCCCATGCTCTGCTGGAGGAGAGCCTGAAGGAGGAGTTCTGTGACGTGGACCTGGTCAACTGCTGCGAGAGCGTTCTCCACGAACACCTGGGCGCAGAACGGGAGCTGCCCCGGGAAGACAAATCGGAGATGGACCTTGCGGACGAACGTTGTTTGACCGACCTGCAGAATCTGGCGGCCGAGCATCTGGAGGACGACAACTCGGACTCCAAGGGGCTCACGGACGAGGTGAAGTCCTTCTACGCGGTGAAATCTGCCGGTAAGGACGGAGCTCCCGCGCTCAAACCCCCAAATGCGGACTTGAAGCTGTCTCACGGTTTACTCAGCATGAAAAAACTAGTGGTGAAACTCACACCTGTGCCTGTGGAACAACAACAACAAGCTGCTTCTAGTTCCATGGGTGAGGGTGCGAAGGTCTCCGTGGAGGCGGAAGAGACGTTGGGAGCAGAGGAGAAACCTCAAGATGTCGGCATCTGTCTGAAGAACGACGGAGAGATGAAAACAGAAGCCCCCGGAGATGTGGGCGAGGTGTCCCGGCCAGAAGAGGAGCTGGACAACAGGCGGTCTCCCAGGGTGAAGACCACGCCCTTGCGCCGTCCCAGCGACGTCAAGCCCAACCCCTCCGTCTCCACCAACGACAGCGGCAGCGACTCCGACCCCGAGGGCGACGCGGATGCCAATCTGGCCTCCAACGCCTCAGCCCACGGGAGGGACGACTCCGAGGAGTCGGACGAGGTGCCCGCCGCCCTGCTCCAGCGCGCCGCCCTAACGCACAGCTCTGACGAGGCGGCGAGCGACGAGGACGCCACGCGACCCACGCAAGTGGAGAAGAAGTGCCTGATCCGGCTGTCCAAGGCCACGCCTCTGTCGCCCAAAAGGGTTTACCGTAAGCGCAAGCTGCTCTACTCTGAGGCCAGCGAGAGGAGAGCCAAAGCTCAGAGGGACAGCTCGGACTTGTCCAATGACGATTTGAAGGAGGAAGAGGAGACCGCCGCCGGCGGTTCCCCGAGGTCTCGCGTCGCGGGGTCCCGCGTCGACCAGCCGGACGACCGGCACGCCGCTAGTGCACCCGCGCCGTCCGAGATGCCGGACGACCGAACCATACACCCGAGGAAGACCCAGGACCCCTCCTCCTCCCCTTCCACCTCCTCCACGTCTCGGAGCGAAGGAGACGAAGCGGAGCAGGACGGTTTAGGATTGGGGAGCGACTCTGACGACCAGCGCATCAAGCCTATCACGGAGAACCTGTCCATACTGGGAGCTTCGGGATTCCAGCAGTCGTCCGGTAAGACCTCTTGTACTGGTCTGAGACAGTGATCGTTGATAGTTGGTTGATGGTTTAAATACAGTGCTGGTTGCTTGATGGTTTAAATACAGTGCTAGTTGATGGTTGGTTGATGGTTTAAATACAGTGAAGCTATGGTGGGGGATCCCAAACCATCTAAAGTGGTCCGGGGTATGCATTCAACATTTAAACGTGGTGCACTTTAAGAGGAAAAAAAATCTCAAATTCAAGTCAAACATCTCAAGTTGACTCCACCAATTTAAACCTACAGAAAATGATAATAAATGGGAAACCCCTACATCAAGAAACTACATCAAGAAAACCTGAAAACCTACAGGATGTACTGAATCTACATTATAACATCTCCCCAATGCACATAAATGAAACAAATGCTGCATTTTCCTTCAAATATTTATTTTAAATATTAGGAACAAATTTGTTAAGGAATCAAAATTAAGGCAAACATTGCAACTGATAGATACTAAACATATAAAAATATCCCTTTCCCCATAAATAAAATAAATTAAGCCATTACATAGAATAAACATCCATATAAAAGTGCAAATAATTAAAACGCATAACAAACCAATAATATACTGTACATGTTGCGGTTAATGTGTAATGTTGAAGTTTGCAAGACACAGCTCCCCTATTGCAGTGTCTTAATAATAACGTTTATAGATAAAAAATATATATTTATTATTATTATTATTATTTATTTTTTTGGAGGTCATTAAGAAAATGGCAGCTTGGGGCCCCCTGGTGGCTCCGGGGGCTCTATGCAACCACATAGAAACGGCCCTGCTTCCTAGGAACGTTAAAGGGGAACCGTCACACTCCGCTATTTTCTAATATAAGAGGGTAATGCTTCATACACGTGTTGGGAACATATCATGGTCTGTTCTCTAATATAAGAGGGTAATGCTTCATACATGTGTTGGGATCATATCATGGTCTGCAACATGAACTCTGTTCCCATCCTGTAAGAGTTGGACCACTTATATAAGAGGGTAATGCTTCATACACGTGTTGGGATCATATCATGGTCTGCAACATGAACTCTGTTCCCATCCTGTAAGAGTTGGACCACTTACTGGGTTTTACTTTGCACTATGTTAGATTGTGATTGAAGATGGTAAATGCTAGTAATACAACGTTAATACCTCAATAGATTCCTAGCCTTTTGGATGACCTATTTACCTGTTATGTGTTGTTGCTGTGTGTGTTGTAACAGAACATCTGTTCCATGTGTTGTTTTGATGAAGGTGATGAAGACCAGTCCCACTCTGGGCCCTCTTGGGCAGAAGAAGATGATGATGACCCAGAAAATAGGTATGGTTCAAAAACTTTGGACGTAGTGCCTCATACAAGCGCTAGATGCAAGCAAAAGCCTGAAAGGCCACGCCCCAAGTCCCGTCCAAAATCTGACCTCCAAACCACCCAATCGCCGAGCCCCAAGCCTAAATCTGGCCACAAACTTACCCATTCGCCACGACCCAAGTCCCTCCCCAAACCGTTCCTCATAACCACCCATACGCGCTCGAGCCAGGCCAGACCTAAACGTAGCTGCAGTAAGTCAAAAGGAGTGAAGTACTCCTTGTAAAGGGGCTGCACATGTTGTCAGAACTCTGTAACTGTCTCCTTCAGTGTTTCATTTTATTTTTAAAGCAGTTGGCTTTTTAGGAGCACTTCCGTGAGCGTAGAGAAGACGTAGAGAAGGGGACATGGTGAACGTGCTTGTATAGACAGTATTCTATTGTTGTTTTGTTTTTCTCTTGTTTGTTCACCTTTTCAGTTCATTTCAGTGTTTCACTGTCGCTTCAAATTACTTACTTACACAAAAGAGGAAACTCAATAAAGCCGTTATGTAAAGTTTAGGTAAACTGAATACTGTGAAGTACACTGGTGAAGTATGCAAGTTTAACAGCTTGTCATGTCGTTTGGACATAATTCCAAGATGTAATAAAAGAGCGAATGTGATGCCAACCAGGACATTTCTAACAGATTATAAGAACCCTAAAGATGGACCATTTGAAGCTCCTCTGCGCAGAGAAACTTAGATGCTTCACCTCATCGTGCTGGTGCTTTACCACAGAATAGACACAAGGACTGGTCCTCAGTGAAGGCCAACGTGGTATTTGTATTAATTTCATAAATGACTGTTGGATAGGACTATTTGTGAATACAACATGAATCCTAAAATAAAGGAGATTTCACACTGCCGTGATAATGGTTTGGTTTTATATCACGTAGGTCTTCCCCTGTATGGTATTACTCGGCCGTGAAGTCCCGTTAAACACTTCTCTACTTGTCTCTTGGATCAAAGGGTGTTCAGAGGTCAACATTTAAGATGTCATTTGAGTTTGGGTTGATATGAATGTCTGTCACGTGGGACCAATGTTTGTCTTTAACATTCATACTTGAATTATTGTATACCTAAGATAACGTTTAGTAATCCCACACCCACCTTCCTTGGGAAATAGTTCTTACTTTTATATATTTTCTCATGGAGAACGTATAGAAAACCTTCTTGGTTAATGGTCGTATGAAACTATACCATCAAGGGCGAGAGAATCACTAACTTGTGACGTTTCCCCTTTTCTCTGAAACAAGTATGACGAGATGGGACATTAAAACATATGATAAGACTAGTTTTAGTCTGGTAAACATTTTAAAATTTCAATTGATTTTGAATCCCTGAATGTAGAATTCCTAAAGATGTGGTGATGACTATATTGTAATTTGGTGTAAAATTCCCGATGATTACCGTGATCCTGTTCACTAAATGGGTTTAAGCACTTAAATCGAGAGCATTGATCATTTATATTTGGTATCTCATTTCCACAGCCAATGATCTGTAGACTATATCGGTTAGCATAACGACGCTTAGCTCTTAAAGGGGAACCGTCACCCTCGGCTAATTTCTAATACCAGGGCATGTGCCCGTCGGGGGTGTGGCCGGTCGGAGCGTGTGCCCAATCGGAACCTTTGCCCGTCGCATGTCCGCTCGGCGTGTGGCCGGTTCGGCCGCTTGCGGCGTTGTCGAGGGGGCGTGTCCGTTCACTGTTCGCTTGCTTATTCAAAGTTTATTGATATGAAACGTGTCGAGTGTCTAAAGGTGTTTTCGCTGTCTACTCTTCTCTTTTTAGAGCACGCACACTCGACACCACACTACCCCAAACTCAACACGCTTTGACGTCAACTTCCGTCAACTTCCGTCAACTTCCGCATCCGTGGTTGCCGCTCCGACACAGCATCCCCGGTCCAAACAACTCCACGCAGATTTCTCGAGAACCGCACATCCAAACAACTTCATACTCGACACTGCGCTTCCTCGGGCCATGAGCAATCCACCCGCCGAGTGTGAAGTCAAGCGGATGAACGGTTCTCGAGAAAAACCAAGGAAGCAATAAGAGTACTGCTTCATACGCGTGTTTTTTACACTTACTTTTTCCAAATCGGACCAGCGGAGAACACAAGTTTCGGATCAGTGGCGTCAAATGGTCCAACTTTTCAGCATTTCTTTTCACATAAAAGTTGAAAGGAGAAACATGTATATGAAGCAGTACTCTTCTAGTAGACAATAACCCAGTGTGAAGGATCCCCTTTAGAGTGCCTGGAGATGACGTGCGTATCATGGACACTTTGGAACCAGACGTCCAGTCCGTCCAGTCCTAGTAGTTTGATTGGGACATGGTTTTTTTATGTAGAAGATGAGTCCCTTTGATCAACTGCACTCTGTTGTTTCATCCTAAAACTGAACCCTAAGTGTCCCCTTGGAGTCCCATTTGAACTGATGCTCTGTAAGATGATCACACTTCTCTCTACATGGAATCTGTTAGTTTACCCTTGTTTTAGTTAATGCCACCACTTACTGAACTTAACCAGCACACCAGGGCCCTGTTTCAAGAAGCTGGATTTCCAGGTTAACCGGATATGATAAGTCAGAATTCAGGGAAAGGCAGAATTTTTGGTTTCAGATACCAAGCTTAGACCAAGCTTGTCCCTTTGTCGGACTCTTGTACACTGCACGCCTAGCCACGGGGTCTAGCGGTACCGTAGCCGAGCCGCGGGGCCTAGGGGTACCGTAGCCGCACCGCGGGGCCTAGCGGTACCGTAGCCGCGCCGCGGGGCCTAGCGGTACCGTAGCCGAGCCGCGGGGTCTAGCGGTACCGTAGCCGGGCCGCGGGGTCTAGCGGTACCGTAGCCGCGCCGCGGGGTCTAGCGGTACCGTAGCCGGGCCGCGGGGTCTAGCGGTACGCCAGCGGCGAGTGCTTTTTGGGTTTTGCCGTGGCGTCTATAGTATTTTTGATGCGCTCCGCGAATTGATGCATGTTCAAAGTATGTTACTACAGTAGGCTGTAGAGTAAACTACGGCCTTTCTTCAAAAATAAATAGATTAATACACTATTATATAATACACTATATAATACACTATATATAATACACTATATATACACGTTTTCTTATTTTTATCACCAATAAAAAAAAGTCTGCCGAACGCTAGATGGCTTCAACTAGTCTCAGAGCCTCTCCATGGTGACGTAGTAATGACCCCACTAGGCTTCAACTAGTCTCAGAGCCTCTCCATGGTGACGTAGTAATGACCCCACTAGGCTTCAACTAGTCTCAGAGCCTCTCTATGGTGACGTAGTAATGACCCCACTAGGCTTCAACCAATAAAAGACCTGAAATATCAACGACGGTTTGGGCCTTCCCTGATGGATCACATCTTCAGGGTGTGATAGATGATGTCATGAACGAGGGTCAACCAATCACAGATCGAGTGAACTCGTTCCTCGAGGTTGAGATCAGCTGATCTGAAACCCAAAATCCAGACAGTCCAGGGAAGCTTGAGTCAGAGTTCTTGTTTAACCTTAAACCTAACCTGCTACTGAAACAGGGCCGGGTTAAACAGAGAGATCCGGCGGTTGTCATTATTGAGCGTTGATAATCTCTCCGCTACCTTATCTAAAGTCTAGAATACAAGCGATGCGACATGACCAGTTAACTAAACTTGATTAGACGTCCATGTTACAGTTGTATCGCTGTTGCCTCAAACACGGAGTGTGTTATTTAAACTTGTGTAGTACCTTCACTGATTCATATCATGACCACTGGAAGTCTGGGGTTATTCATAGTGGGAGGAGAGTTTTGGGATTTACAAATATGCAAAATGTTGCAAGTGACCCTGACCTGTCCTGTCCTGACCCGACCTTACCTTACCTGTCCTGACCCGACCTGTCCTGACCTGACCTGACCTGTCTGTGTTGTCGAGTGTTTTGATTCTGCTGATCTTAAGGTGGATGGCTCTCTGCAGATGCTCCTCAGCTGTGAGCTGATGTGATGATGGTGTTGTTTCCTGAGTAATTGGTTTCATGTCTCTTTCTCCTTTCTCTTCCATATGCTTTCTGCTTCTCTCTTCAAAGATGAGGACCCAGGCTCAGGCCGCCACTGCCTTAAATAAGTTCTAATAATAAGTACTTGTTAGTGTCGGCCCACTGAACTCAGTTTGGTAGAACAACACCTGACCTTATCCTCCGCCGGAAGGGCTTTGTGTCAAATCGTGTTTGTTTTGTTCTCTAAGTGTGTAGAAAAACAGAATCTGCACCGAGGCGAAGCGCTTGGGGGGGGGACAAAGACTTGAGGTGAAACGAAGCTCCAGCGGACAGAGGAACAGATGTGAAACATCTCCAGTGCTAGACATGTGTTGTGTGCATTACGTGTCCCTTGTCATGTCTTCCTGTGGTTTCAAGATGGACCGATATGAGCTTCGTGGCGTCTCGTTGAATGACTAAAGTCTTCTGTAATAAATTATTACATCTGGTGTCTCTGATGGTCTTTTTATGCATTTTATTTTGTGATAACTTTTTATATTATTATTTATGAACGATTATTATTGGGATTATTGTTCTATGTAGCAGTTTATGTGCAATGTATGTACCACAAGTCATAGATCTGTGATATTGCCATCTAAAAGCAAAATATTGATAATGCATGACTCCCAATTTGTTTCCATGGTTACTGCCTGTTTACATTAACGAGGAAAGGAAAAGCATTCATGAACATACATTTGAATAAAAGCGAAAATTGAGCCCATAACCCTGAAGCTGCGCTTTGAAAGACATTTTCAGAATAATTTTCTGACTGTAATTTGAAATCCCCCCCCTCCCCAAAACACACCTGGTTTAAGGAACAGATGAACAGCTGTTCTCCTGCATTCAAATAATGATGAAATGAACCTCAGGTACTCTCTCCTTCTCTCCCTCACTTCTGAAAGAATCGCTAAGAAAATACTCATGGCCCAAATCAAAGCCAACTACTCGTCGGGGGACGATTTGTCTTCGGAGGAGGACACGCAGGAAGAGGAAGACTCTGTCTCGGAGGCAGATGAGGGGATTAAGGAGGGCAGGAAAGATGATGATGATGATGAAGGTAAGTGATGAATTCAGACTTCCAAAATGAATCACTTGGTTTGAAAAGCTAGTACAGACACAGCTACATAGTACATTTACATTTTTTCACCAACCTTAATTACATTTTTCATCAAAGTTTACTTAAATTATAAGTTTTACCTACCAGAACACACTGATTGAACATTCGCCATATAATATAATGATTTATTTTACTAATGAATCATATCTTTACGTATATGTAATATTTAGATTCAGAGGAGCGGTCTGTGGCGGGGTCAGAGGTCTCCAGCGGCAGGTCAGACGTTCCCGGCAGCAGACATCACCTTCTCAGACACAAACTCACCCTGGAGGACCCGGCCCCTAGCGACAAGACCCCCGCTCAGCTGGAGGGCAAGAGGACCGCCAAGACCCCCAGAGACCCTGACCCTGGTAAACTGGGACCGGGGTTTCTCAGCAGGTCTCGTCAGATGCGGGCCGAGATACGGAGCTGACGTGTTGTGCTTGTGATCAGACGGAGATAGCGGCGGGGAGGACAACTCGTCTACGTCCTTGTCTGACCAGGACCTCTGCGAGGAGTTGAGTCTGTCGGAGGTGGACGAAGGTGACGAGAGGGAGGAGGACGAAGAGGAGCGTGGAGAAAGAGCCCAAAGGTGCGATCCTTTTATGGTCAATCTCAGCGTATCTTGAGATTTGTTATTCATCCTAGAACCAGAAGAGTTTACTGAACAGTTTGTCCTCAGGTCTTCCAACGTGGACAAGGAGGTGACCCGGAGCTACCTCCAGAAGAAGTCCTCCCCCTCCTACATCGTTCTGTCAGACTCTGACCAGGTACTTATACATGATCAGAATCAGAAGTACTTTATTGATCCCCGGAGGGAAATGGTTACTGCAGTTACTCACAAACTCTCTCTTTACAAGTATAAGAATAAGAATACTAAATACTAGAATTATATAATATATATATATAGATATAAATATAAATATGGATATGAAACAAAGTGTCAAGTGTATGTGCAAACCAAGAAATGACAGTATGTACAATACAATATATACAGCAATTATGCAGTTATGCAGTAAGCCGGGGGACAGTATTGACTGAGTGTCTGGCACTCAGAGGGAGGAGTTGTAGAGTTTGATGGCCGCAGGCAGGAATGACTTCCTGTGGCGATCTGTGGTGCATCTCAGTTGAAGGAGTCTTGCACTGAATGAACTCCTTCGATTGGCTAGTACGTCATGGAGTGGGTGGGAGACATTGTCCTGGATAGCACGAAGCCTGGACAGCATCCTCCTCTCTGACACTGCTGCCAGAGAGCCCAGCTCCACCCCCATGATGTTACTGGCCTTGCGGATCAGTTTGTTAAGTCTGTTGGCGTCCGCCGCCCTCAGCCCGCTGCCCCAGCACACGACAGCAAACAGAAAAGCACTGGCCACCACAGACTCATAGAACATCCGCAGCATAGTCCGGCAGATGTTGAAGGACCTGAGCCTCCTCAGAAAGTAGAGGCGCATCTGGCCCTTCTTGTAGAGGGCTTCAGTGTTCTTAGCCCAGTCCAGTTTATTGTCTATGAACACTCCCAGGTACTTGTAGACCTCCACCAAGTGGAGGTCCTTTTCAGGTCCACCACCAGCTCCTTGGTCTTGGAAACATTGAGCTGCAGATGGTTTAGTTCGCACCATGTGACGAAGTTGTCCACCACAGCTCTGTACTCCGCCTCTTCACCCTTGCTGATACATCCAACTATGGCAGAGTCATCAGAGAACTTCTGACGGTGACAGGACTCTGTCAGATAGTTGAAGTCATTGGTGTAGGTGGTGAAGAGGAAGGGAGAGAGGACTGTCCCCTGCGGGGCCCCAGTGTTGCTGACCACTCTGTCTGACACACAGTGCTGTAGGCGTACATACTGTGGTCTGCCAGACAGGTAGTCAACGACCCAGGACACGATGGGGGCGTCCACCTGCATCGCTGTCAGCTTCTCACCCAGTAGAGGTGAGAAAGCACCATTAGGGTGCTTTCAACACCCTAATGGTGTTGAAAGCACTGGAGAAGTCAAAAAACATGACCCTCACAGTGCTCGCCGGTTTGTCCAGGCGCGGTTAAGCAGGGGCTAAGTTGGGGCTGGTAGGCGAACTGGAGGGGGTCCAAGAGTGGTTTGACCATGGGCCGGAGCTGCTTG